>VZRR01009634.1:790070-909208 GCA_013398015.1 Oreocharis arfaki | reverse complement strand
GGGAAGGGAAGGGAAGGGAAGGGATTGGGTCTCTTGGGTTGGGTCTTTACCTCCAGTTATCGAGCGTGTGGAAAGAGTCCCAGCCCTTTTGGTGACAGATTGCAAAAGATGAGCTATAAGGCAACTTCTGCATGTTTGCATGCTCCTGGTTACAGTCCTTTGAAGAATGGGAGAAGGTTTCAAGCTCAGGATCTAAACTGCTCATGGTTGGAGGCTTGAATAGGTTGTCTCATATAACAAGTACCACTGCTCATTCTGCCAATTAACCTTATTTAGCTTTACTGACAGAGCAGCTGCTTGTGTATCCAGAAGCTGTCTGTCCATCATGAAGGACAGACTTCTCATATAGTTAAGTTTTAGAGCATCCAAAAAATATAATATCACCACACATGAAAATACAGATTTTTTTTTTTTTTTCGTCTTTGGCATTAGAGCAGTTTTTCCCCTTCGCCCTTATGACTACAATGGAAAACTGTTCTAAATGAACACTTCAGGAATTTCTTCTGTATCAAGCCTTCAGCTCCTAGAAAAAGCCTTGGAACCAGGTGGTTAAACCAATTCTCCCTTCTTCTGCTGAGGCCTCAGAAGTTATTACTTGTCTTAGAAAGCATGTATCTTTGTTATCACCCTGTAACTCATCTAGCTTTCCCTGGAGATTCAGCCAGACTGAAAGGAGCACCCCTGAAGAAACTATCAACAGAGGAAGAAACAGTTTCAAAGAGTGGGACATGGGAGCACATTCTTTTTTTGTCCGTGTTGTATTTTCTTCTCCTTAAAGATGCAGGGAAAAGGATCATAAGAGCTGGGGGTGGTTCTGCATTGCAACACACCTGAGCTCTGGGGAAGTCTGAGCCTTGACAAGGATTCTGGTGTCTCTCACAGCAATGCCCAACTCGTCACCCCAGTGCGTTGTCTCCCCGTCCGCTCTCCTGCTGTCTTGTGCTCTGCCTGGCAGAGCTGGTGTTTTGGCATTAGTCCTTGTGTTGGACTGTGCTTGTTAAGATGTATGTTAAGATGTATGTCCATTTCCAAGCACACTGAGAGAAGACATGAATTACAAATATTATGACGCATTAAGCTAAAAGACAATGGTTAAATAAGAAAGCAGAACGGCGGGAATCAAGGAAAATAACTGGAATTCCATCAAAAGGGAAGATGAATGAACAGAACTACACTGACATCTACTGGTCCATACATCAGCGCTGGTATTGTTACTGCCACCAAGAATTGTCACGGTGATGAGGAAAAATGACACATTAAACTCAATAAATCCTTCCAAGATACCTGCCATTTCCCCCAGGCTTATACACCACCTACTGCCCTGCTGCACCCTCTGGTCATCTGGGCAGAATCTCCTAGGGAAGAAGTTTTTATACTTGTACAAGAGTAGGTTGTATTTCTTTTTCCTTTTTCGGTTTCTTTTTTTTCCCTTGTTTTGTTTTGAGGCATACAGTGTTTCAGGTTACTGGAGCTCTACATAGACTGCTGGGCTTGCAGAGATCCTGCGCAGACAGCCAGTCCACGTGCAGGATCTGGTTCCATACAGTTTGCACTCCAAATCCCACACTCATGGGACACCATAGCCTGTGGTGCTGCACCCCTGCACCCCTGTGCATGCACCCAGAAAATCCAGCAATTCATTGAACTTGCTGTGTAAGCACTGATCAATTCTACAGCACACACGCAGTTGGTCTGATGAGTCCAAGATGCTACAAGCTCACCGTGTAGCCCTTAGGCACTTGTTTCTGTCCAGGAAATTTCGCAGAGAAATATGGAAAGAACTGCTTTCAGATTTTCAAATTTTGGCAGATAGCAATTAATGTATTTTTTTAATGAAGATAGATAATGCTTAACTTCCATAAAGTATAATTTTGCATCTAGGGGAAGAAGGCTCTTTAGGAAAGGAGGCTATTACACTTATCAGAAGATACATAAACAGAACTGTGATTTTGAATATCTTATTACATACTCATCCACCTTTACAAATCTTCCAGAGAGATGTTGGGGTTTTTTATAACACTCAACCCTTGTCTTTCTCAGTTGTGAAGAATAAAATGAATGCACTCAAAACACATGTCCATTTAGACACCTATATGCTGGGAGAGCTACACGTGGGAAGAGACTCTAAAGACAGTGGGGAATCATGTTTTTTCCTATAATTTAGTGACTTCTCTACAGTTTGTACATATTGACAAACAATTAAAGCATAGTCGTTATAACTCAAGCTAAAACAAAGATGGTGATATTTTAATACATAAAAAAATCCATTTAGTTGCTTCTCAGAAAGGCACCTCCTCAAAACAGTCTTTTCCCTTAAATAGTAAGTTAACAATGATATTCTGTTTCTTTTACTGACAAAATAACAGTCTTTTGGTAAGCAGCTGATTCACTTGCAAATATGCAACCCGCACCCTTACTGTCTTAATCCGGATGACAAGGGGGTGGGGCTGGACCATCTGAAAAGGAGCTCTCCGTTTCCTTTCCAAATCACTGCTGTGGGATTTCTCTGGGTGGATTTTGATTGTTCTGCTTTTACTGCACGCAGAGCATCTTCTTTGCACATCTAAGTACAGAGGCGAAAAGATCTCGCTGTTCTTGCTGTTGAAAGAGTAGGGCAAAGAACAGACTTGCATTCATACATGAAAACCCAGACATTTGTTGGAAGTCATTGTTCCTTAACCATTACCAAAGAGTGAAAGGAAGCAGCTGGACGAAACAATCAAAATACGTTCCGAAGCATGGATAAAAATCAATTAGAACATTTCTGGCTGGTTGTAATTATTGTTAACAGCAATTAAGTCCATCTCATAAAACAATTCTAAGAAAACAAGCTTTAGGCTTACGCTACCTAAGCAAATTCACCCTCAGTCTGGCCTCCCCCAGTATTTCTCCAAGTCAGAAGACCTAGGAGGCTTCAGCGACTTAGCTTATCAAAGAGAAGGTTAAGAGGTAACTTGATCAAACACTATTTTTATTTCAAGAAGAAACACAGAGATGATAATAAATTTTCAGTCCACTAGACAGAGGTATAACAAGAGCAAAAAACCATTACTAAACCCGGTAAGAACAGAGCCACTAACAAAGAAAAGGACACTGGATGGGATTGTCACCTCTCTGTTTTCAGAAGCTAATGCTGGTCCAAATAATCAGAAGCAGGGTGCTTTTCAAACAGCGTTAGGATTTGAAGGGGTTTGGTTTAAGTTTCTTCTTTTTAATAGGAATATTTTCTGTATTGTGCTACTCATACAAATTTTAAGGGTATAAAAAGAACATTCTGTTCATTTGATATTCCACATTGCTTTGGCCAAATACTCGCAAGTGTTAATTTATACTTTGAGATCAACAGATGCTCCTGATTTGAATTATATTGGGGCTTTTTAAAAATCATTCTTGACTTGAAAAATATCCAGCATTGGAAATTCTACTGAAATAACAATACACTGGTTTAAAGTCCAGTTACTGTTGCAGTTCAAAACATTCACTTCATTTCCCACTTGATTTTGTCTATTTTCTTGACTTACATTCTTGTTATATCTCTATCTGCCAGACTGAAGAGTCATCTCATATTCTGCTTCTGTTCCTTAAGAAATCATTAGCCGTCTGTGATAAAGTTTCTGCTTCTACTCTTCTTTGATAAGCCGGAAGACTTGAACGTCTTCAATGTTTCACTATAAACAGCGTATTCGGTGCTTCTCGCCATTTCCAAAGACATTTTTCTGAGACCTCTTCCCATTCTCAATATTAGTCCTGGAGTATTTCACTTCAGCAGGCAGCTAACCTAGACAGCTGGCAGGGCACAGCCGATGCGGGGAATGTCGATAAGCCACAATAACTTACCCGTCATTGGGTAGCCAATTCTGCGTGAGCCAAAAGGGTGCTGTACTTTTAAAATACTGCAGCTTGTGTCGTTATTTTGTCTTGACAAACAAGGTTTATCATGCAGATTTAATGAGTTATGGAGATGTTATCTGACTAGCCTGGACAAATATGGTACAGACTGCCACTTAGTACCCATCACAAACGAAAATAAATCCTTACATGTCTGAGTGTTTCTGGAGGTGTGCCACGCCCAGCCACACAAATAACAGCTTGCATCAAAGTAATAACAACATGTGGATTTTCAAAAACAAGGCCATGTACCCCACACAAATCTGTCAAGAGATAACTGTGTCTCTACTGGCTCTTGAGATAAGTGCTTAAGTCTCTCTAGGTTTGAGTATGTCAGTGATGCACTGTACTTGGAAGTTTCCCAGAGACTTTAGCTGATGCTGATAAAGGTCTTTTTTCATAAAGGTAGCTGTGTCAAAAGCATGCCATCTTTTCTCTGTTGCAGCGGCATTCTACATGCTTTTGAGTTCATTTCAAGTAGGTTGGTTTTTTTTAATCTACTGATGTCTGATCTCATTTGACTACAATAATCCTAAAAATGTTCTGGTGGAGGTGTGGACTCCTGATTACAGGTTTCTTTCCTTGCTTCTATTTGAAGAACCTGTTAGATGTAGCCCATGAGTGTCTTCGGACAATGGGTTGAAAACCACCGTCCCCATGTTCTTGACAACTGCATGCAGTGGCTATACCGAAGATGCTATCTCAAAAGTTGAGATCAAGAATAGGCGAGCTGAAACCCTGATGAAAATGCATTATAGCAAGTGAATTTGTGCATTTTACCAGCACAAGAATGCTGACTTTCAAGGCACCTGGCATGAACTCTTGCAGAGACAAACTCCTTTCTGGATGCAGGTTTGATCAAAAATAACCCTGGACTAAATCTGGGATGTTTTTTGCATTCCATTCAATTAAGAGAATGATTGTGATTGTCAGTAAAGGGGGTTTCCCAGAACATTTTGTACCTACTTTGTAATCAGCTGAAAATTTAAATGATAAATGTAGCTGTGGATTTATGCAGTAGAACATATTTTACATTGGCAGCCTTGACAAATATGTCTAATAATAGAAAGGAAAAAGTATCTTACGACCTATGTTGACTCCACAAATGAAGAAATAACAGGGATATGATTCGAAACCTTTCCTAGTTCACTTGAACACTTGTCTCCAACTCAGAGCAGCACCACACCCTCATTTTCTGGGAATAAATCCATTAATGAATGAATGAAAATTTTAGCTTGTAGCAAAGTTTTGCATTCAGTAAAAAATATGGCAGAGGTTGACTTTTATTATACTCCTGAGCCGCAGTTATAACAACAGTGCAATTGGCAGACATGAGGTCTGTAATGTAACAAAACACAAAATGCAATGCCAAATGCAGGAGAACAATGTGGACAACGGCAGTAAGAAAACAAGAAGAGCAATATTATTTACATCCACACTCCCATGACACACTCAGAGCAGAATCTGTGTCTTCAGTGTTCCTGTTTCCAGTGTAGCTTCCTCGCTGGGTTTGTATTGATACCAGTGGCACACATCACTCCAGTGAAATCACCCAAACAGTGCTTGCCAAGAGCCGGGTGCGACTTCAGCTGGGCTTCATTGCTCCCCGGACAATTGGCCATGACACACAACAGTGTATGCTGGGAGCTGACCTTATTATAGAGAATAAATCTTTTGCACGTGGGGCACATCAACCATGTGGTACATATGCAGATCCACTGTGCAGCACAAGTGAAATATGGCAGGCAGATGTTATGCTGGATCAGTTACTTTTGTTTCTTTCAGTGTTGTCAGTTCTATTTAGACATCAAGATGCACATTGCCACAAGACCCATGAGTAGTATAACCATACAAAAGAGAAAATCCACAATTCTCCAGACACTGAAAAGGTAGAAATGTCATGTTGCTCAGGAGAAGGTTTCTGGAAGGTAAGACACGGTTATGATAAAATCTTAAGGATGCTGCAGGATGCTGGAATGCCTGAGTGAATATGGCAGATGCCTCTGTGTTACCCACTTAAGGGAATGAGCACAAAAAGTCCTTTCAGATAAATCTAAACCACAAGGTATGTCCACTCTCAAATACACCATGCAGTCAAGAGATCCTACTACTTTTCCAAAAATCATGCTTTATTTGAGCAGAGTGGGTAACCTAGACCTCTATACAGCTCACACAGCAAGCACAGTCCTGTGCAAGCAAAGCATTTGGTGTCTCCCTTCCGAATCTGACACAGGAACGAGCCAGTCCTCACGGTGACAGAGCAGCTGAGGTGTGCACACCTCGGAGGTCTGCTTTACACGTGAAAACAGAAACCAGCATGGCTGCAGGCTTTGCTCCTTTTATCATTCTGTTTTTCTCCCAAGGCTAACCTAAGAGAAGGTAAAGGTTGGAGGGAAAAAAGCAAACAAAGCAAAACAAAAACCCCACAAAAGAACCGTCCCTGATAAGAAATATATAGTGGAGAAATAAAAAGTGTCCTGTCCCGTGCTCTTAAGAAGTGTTCATTTCCAGCCTCATACAGTCGTCCTTCGACAGGCAACTGGCAAAGCAGCAGAGAGAAGGGACAGAATAAATCTGTCGTCCAGGAAAGTGGCATTCTGGGTCCTGTAGGTTCACTCTTCACCCTTTTCTTTTTATTTCCTCGGGGGCAGCAGCGAAGGTTGATGATGCCCTGAGCTCCTAGTTCATGGGCCACTGGCTTTTCCTTCTGTCCCCTGCTGGGCCTCTGTCATAATGAGAAGTAGCAGTTTTCAAGGGTAACATTTTACATGCCATAGCTGTCTTACTCTAGGTACAGGAAGGTCTGCACAAGAACTTACGCTGTGCACGCATGGCTAGGTAAGAATTTCAAACAGTAAAAGTAATAATAATAAGAAAAAAATACCATTCCTAAAGTATTAATTTATTTCTGAAGAAAACCACATTGAAGTTTAGAGACGAAAATGAAATACATTCAAATTTCATAAGAAGTGTACGGTTAATTCCTTTTTTATGAAAATCATACAACACAGATTCGCAGATTATTCACATCTTTCATCGACACCAGTTGGAATTATTAGGTCAGTGCCTCTGGAAATCTTAAATCTGCAAAGAATGTTTAAATTCCAATTGAAGGAAATGCTAGCTATAGTTAATTACATGGACAGTCTAGTAAAACAATTATACTTAAAATATTTTTCATTCATCATTATATATTTTTGCATCTCATAAAACAGAATTACAGTCATTTTGAAAAGACACTAGTCCCAAAATTGTCACTTTCCTCAAAATGGTTTATTAGTTTTCTGAGATTTTCCATTGTATGCAACCTTGTTCTTTTCAGAAATAAGAAAAATTACCATTTAACAGTGTTTTATAGTTTTGGGTTGGTTTGGTCTATTTTCTCCTTCCCTTTCTCCTCCATAGCAAGACAGAAAACAAAGGAAAAAAGGAGGACAAATGGAAAGAATATGAAACTGAAAAAAAAACATACTGACACCCTCCCCAAGTCAAATAGGAAAATGTGAACTCATTAAAAAAATCATATAAACAGTACACTGAACCTTCTCAAAAGATGTCAATAATTTCATTTTTTGACATTTTCATGGAAAATAACATTAATATTAACAATATTTTAGAAATATCCCCAATCTTTTCAATCAGCTTTGTGATCTTTTATGTGGATGTTATGAGACAGTATTTCAATTGCATGTGAAAACAAAAGGGAGGTTTATGAAATAATTACTGTGCTTTTTGCCTTTTTCTATTTTTTTAACATAGAAATAGTGATAAATTTTTTCCCATATTTTAAAAAATATTTTAAAACATGACTAAAATTCAGTGTTAATCAAACATTATTTGATGACGAAAAACCAGTAGAAACAATGAATTCACCACAAGAATTCCTGAATGGTGGTGAATGCCCACAACACATTAATATTGCAGATTATATCTGAACAACAAGCTAAAGTCTGGGTGCCTCTTCGAACCTGTCAGAAATGGACCTTCATTCATTGTTAAAGGTTAATCAAAATAAAACAGCCAGTGTAGTCCTGAGCTAAGCATCTCAGAGAAAGAAGCAGAAGGTCTGGATTTCAGACTCTTCCTCTCCATGAGTAGCATAATGTATTGTTTTTCCGTGATTTATTTGTGTTGTGAGAGCTCCTAATGACCCCCTGATGACAGAGAAAGAGAGAAGGATTTGTCTCAGACAGTGATGGCTCTGAAATCCCAGATCTTCTGAGTTCTTGTGCAGCGTTCAGAGAGACCACACTGTCTGTTATTTGTGAAATGTTGATTTCCTGCTTCCACATACAGGATAATATTAAAACTGCAATTAAAGGCATTTAAAGAAGAAGATTAGTGATGTGTGTGCCCCAGGAATTGCCATGCTGGGTGGCAATTCTATATTCTCAGAGCAACCAGATCGTTACACTGCTACAGATCTCCATGTCCAGCGTGAAATTGGTTTTCCAAACAGCCAGAGAGACCACACTGTCTGCTTCCTTCCTTTCTTCCTTCCTTCCTCCCTTTCCTCCCTCCCTTCTCTTTTTAATTCCTTTTATTCAAATTTCAGCAGTGAATTCTCCCTTGTCACCCATTTTTTGTCCCTAATTTCCCCAGTCGTAGTCCATCAGGATCAGCCCAGGGGTTTTGCCTCAGAAAACCATTTCTGAAGTTTAGATTCAGGCTCCACCTTTAGCTCTCAACATACTCTGTGATTTCCATTATGCATACAGATGCTCCAAGAGATGTTCTTGGAGAAAGTCAGAGCAGCAAAAGGCTGCACAATGCATTTCTGTGCACAGATTCACTGCCCAAAGAAATACCTATGCAGCAATAAGATGGGGATGTCATAGTGCACCCCGTCAGAGGACAGTCCCACTCTGCCCCAGTAGCTTTGGCTTTACTGCAGGGGAGGAGTAACCTCATGAAGTTTTGTCCTCCTGGCCTGGCTTCCTGGTACAGAGAAACTCATAACCAATTACTGGGACTTCAATTCTTACCTTGACCAGCTGTGTCAAAGCAAGGATGCCATGGGCTCCCCAGTGCTCTAAGATCTATAATTCAACTTCCATATAAAAAAAGTCAATATTGGACAAAAGAATGACATTTAAAAATCATAAAATAAGTAGCTTGGTATTTACCTAAGATGCTTTTCTCTTCCCATTGTTTTATATAACATGTAGTGGTCTGTTTATACTTCTCCTTCTTTTTACATGAGTGGAATAATTCTTCTTCAGTTTCAGAAGATGCCTGCACAAGTGAAGAAGCACAGTCATCAAGAAGAGACAGAAGAGGATGGGCAGCCTCTGGACACACTGAATTTGTCGTACTCAGAAAGAAGTTAGGACGCATGTAACTTATGGTTTTCTCCCTGGTTAAAACAGTGTTTTGAAGAAAAAGTCCTTAATTGGGCAGTGTAAGAAACACCCAGAAGTTAACACTCCTTGCTTCACTGCACCAACTCACACTGGCCCTGTGCAGGTCAGCACAGTGGGAATCACTTCAAATCCTGCAGCAATAACTAAATCCAAACGCAGTCAGGGGCTGCAGAAGCTGTGTGCTGCTCCTCAGAGGCTCAGGCACCCACGCTGTGTGTTGCCCCTGCTCATGGGAGTAGTTCGGTCTGCAAGATCAGTCTCTATGACTGCTTGCCAGAAAGTTCTGAAGATATTATTTCCTTTAGTGAGCTTGGTGAGCCAAGGAAAAGCAGGACAACTTTGCATATGGTAGGAGCTGGCCTTACTGCTGGGCTAGTGCCAGCATGTAAGTTTTTTCCACCTCTAAGTGATGAGGGAAGGGTTAAAGAAAAACAACTGAGTTGATGTATATTGTGTGTGAAAACATCTCTTTGCCAAAAATTGAAGAAACAAAGAAGGTGTTCATTAGTAAACAGAGTAATTACATCGAGCCAAATTTACCTAAAATTCATGTCAATGGGGAAGGAATTACCAGGGATGCAGTGCACCAGGCAGGACACTGGAGCAAAGGAAAACAAAGGGGTGCAAAATCAACCTGAAGTTAGCGAAGGTTAGGGTTGGGTCTTTTTCCTTCTCCTCCTGTCTTTTGCTGCTGATCATTTTTTTTTTATTGTTTATTTGTTGGCTAAGTTCTGTTGGTTTTCCTTTCATTTCTTTTCACTATTTTATCTTGAACTTCAAATAGTTTGTTCTGGCCAACTAATTCTGAAAAGCTGCTACATGTTCGCTTTGATCATTATCTGACTCTCTCTTTTTCCTTCCAATTTTTTCTTTTAGCTGCTGAAATGCCACAACAGAGGATATTGTTTTGGAGTGTAAAAGGCATTGTTTTCTGCAACTCCCGTTTCAAAGACCACTTGCTAAACGACATTGAGAACTCAAGCAGAGAGAAAAGAGAGATGGTATTTAGATGATTATTTTAAAGATTTGATCTTTCACAGCTACTCAAAACACAAGGCCAGACTATTCAATTAGGCACTAAGCCATTTTTCATGGCCTGCAAATTAATTATTGAAACTGGAACCTGCCACCAACTCCTCATCTCTCTGGACTTTTGTTCGGGATTCAGAACAAAGCTGAATGATAGGGCCAGGGTCACCAGATTGCTCTTGATGAGCCAAAAAATGAGAAAGGGGCAGAAATTTGCCATGTTTCTGAATCCACCCAAGCACTGGGGAAAGCATTTGCAGAGAGCAATCCTGCACTGGCCACGTGCAAGACAAAATGGGTTTAAACTGAGAGAGGGCAAGTTTAGATTAGATATTAGGAAGAAACTTTTTACTGTGGGGGTGGTGAGGCACTGGAACAGGTTGCCCAGAGAAGTTGTGGATGACCCATCCCTGCAGGTGTTCAAGGCCGGATTGGATGGGGCTTTGGGCAATGTGTTCTCACTGAAGGTTCCCTGTCCATGGCAGGGTGATGGAACTAAATGATCTTTAAGGTCTCTTCCAACACAAGCCACTCCATGGTTACATGAAAAGTTACTGCAAAACCAGGCCCATCACTTCTCCAGCTTCAGGGCCACTGTAAGCAGCAGCCATTTCTGCTGTGGACTATGTCTCCTGGGAGAGAAGAAGGAATTTTCTAGGATACAGAAAGCAAAGTTGGTTTGGTTTTTGGCTTGGTTTGGTTTGGTTTGGTTTGGTTTGGTTTGGTTTGTGGGGTTATTGGAAGTTTGTTTGTTTTTTTAGGACTTTTTTTATTGTTGCTGTTGCTTGGGTGCTTTGCTTGTCTGGTTTTTTTGTTTGTTTGTTTTTTTAATAGCTATCCTCCCCCTTCTCTGAAAGATGTGAGGAGGTTTCTGCTATATGGGGAAGCTTCCCACTTGCCTAATTGGAACCTTTTAAATGGGCATCAGCTAGCACCACACTGCCCAGCCCAGCAAATGCTGTGGCATGCTGACAGCCTTGAAATATTCCAATGGTCAGCATTTGCATTTGTACTGCCGGCATATCTCTGATCTGCATTACCATTCTGACCCCTCTTTCCTGTTCTTATGCACTGTGACTGACCTTCACAAAGATACAAATTCCAGTTTACTTCACTTCAAATGCAAGAGTGTGAGTCAGCCCCCTGAGGGAATAGCAAGGAATTCATTATAGCAACATAAGAGAAAGATGTGGAGGAAGTAATGTGCTTTCTTTACACAAAAGAGAAAAGGAATAGATGTGAGAGCACCAAGCAAAGCCCAAGAAATCTTGAGATGTAATCTGACATAGTGGCACCGAACTCAGTTCTTATTGTCTGTAGGTGTATGGCCTTATTAAGGCTTAAAAAATAAGCCAAGTCTTGTCTGATCCCTGCTGCATCCTGCCAAGCAAAACAACTGCTTCCAGAAGTGGAAATCTTCATGATCAATATAAAACCACAAGAGGTACCACACTATTGTGGGTGAGATCTTTCAGAGAAATAAAAAGCTGAGATTCCTGAGTCACAGAAAATAGAAGAGGGCAAGACCTACTCTGTTGTCTTGTCTACGCCACTATCAGTGTTGTCTTGGACATATCTGTCCTGTGCTACATCAGCATGATTGCTTTTCAAAAGGTCCTAAGGAAAGAGGCTTCCACTGGAGTACAAGACCCTCCTGAAACCAAATATCTGTTAAGGATCCCATTATCTTTTCCACAAGGACAAGCTGTTGGCCTTGCTTCTCATTCCAACTGAGTAAATAGCATTTGGATTATTCTAATTCTTTCCAAAGCTAATTTTCCACTTTCCTAGTCACCTCTTCAATTTCAGTGGTATAATGCCAGACAGTGCAACTCTGAGCTAAAAGTCTGACCTGTTCCACCAAAGGTACGGCTGCATTTAGAAAAGTGTCTCACATGCGAGTTCCTTACCAATAAAAAATACTACACAAGGGACATGTTTTACTGCCGTCCACTCAAAATACAGTTGGAAAAAGGCAAAGGAACTCTGAAAGTTGACAAATAACATAAGCATATTTTTGTACTGGGTACAGTGAAGATGGATACAAATTCATTTCATCAGGAATCCAGAAGCTTGTATTAGTGCACAGAGCAACATATCTTCTGATGTTTTCATTGACAGAAACATAAAAATCATGTGAATTTCAAAAAAGGCTTTATTCTCTCATGACTGGACAGAAAGACCAAATTAGCAGTAGTAACTGCCTAGCTAATTTTATTTACAATTTAAATGAAAATTAAATTTCAAATATTTTCTGTTCTTAACATACTTGCAATTTTTTTCTGCATAATTTTTAACACTGTGGTTTTGTGATCCAGAATGTTTTGAGAAGTAATTGGAAATAGCTGCAGTCTTGCATATTTTTACTATTTCCTGTATTTTTTTTCCCTATAAGCTACCACCTACCAATCATTTTTATTTTCTTCTCTAAGAACGCTTGCATCAAACTTGGAAATGCCTTTAAAAACGAATAACCCACTAACATACGAAGTGCTAAACTACTGCTAAAATTCTCGCACAGGAAGATACGGTGCATATTTTTGTTTCAGAAACATTCAGCAAGATTCACAGAGAAGAGCTAAATTCTCAGTACAGTGCGCAGATGGAATTAATGGCAGTTACAAACTCCACTAAAATCTGGAAAAGACCAACATCCATTACTGAACTGGCCCAGAGTTCCTATTTCTCAGAAATTAGGTCGTTTCTTCCAAGCATGGGACTTGGATCAAACTTTCTGCTGAAATTGCTTTAAATACTTTTCACTGTTTGTTTTTAAAACAGATGTTCTTTGATATGGTGGCTTCAGGAGGGTGCGGATTTTCACGTGTTCTGCAGATTGCAGCTCTGTTTGCCTGCAAAGTTCCTACGCTCAGTCACACAGTACCTCAACTTATTTACAGGCATTTAAGGAAAAGGAAGAAAACATAAAGCTATTTGGCAGCCACTAGGACTCCACTCCTGGACAAAACAGAAACAGGTACCACAGAACACAATCCATAAAACCAGCTACGGTGGAAATGGAAAAGACCTTCCTTACCTCGTTGTGACAGCACTAGCCACTTTCCCAAGCATTCATACTCCTGTGTTCTGCCCTAGGATTACCTGTTCCTGAGGACAATTGTCCTTCCTGTAATGCTACCCAGCTTTTCAGATTTTTGAGCTGCTGGGAGTTGAGCAAACCTGCTGATGTTCAGATCTGAAAAAATTTGACTCATCAATCTTGACCAAAGTTTGATAGGGTTTTAATGCACAAATATGTGATTCCACCAAAGTCTACAAACCTGAACCTCCTTCCCTCTTCAGCTTCCCTCTTTCTAGGAGACATGTTTATTCCTTCCCTCTTTAGCTTGGTGCCTTGAGATAAGCCCAGGATGCCAGGCCCAGAGACTGAGGTCCCTTCCCACATGAGGCATGTGGATGGGAAGGAAAGCTGCCCCTTGCATCTGGGGAGCACCCAGCACAGCAAAGGGCTTGTGTAGAGCCCTGGCACAGTCTGCCATGCTTTATTATCTCCATGTTACGTGTGGGTAATGCTTCCCCCAGTGAGATGCCCTGGTAGCAGTATTTTCTGAAAGCCACTCCTGAGGCCAAACTGTGCCATTACCGTTACCTACAGAGCCCCTGACCTCCCAGCTGAAGCCCTCAAATGGAAGGTTATTTGTACTCTGGCACCAGTGGCATGGACACAAGACTGCTAAGGAAGCAGTCTAGATAATTTCATTTCATATACACTACAGAACAAACAGCACATGCTTGCAGCTTTCAGAAGTCACAAGAGATCTGGGTCAGATTCAAATCAGCAACCTAGAGGTGAAAGTCTCCATATCCCATTACCAAATCCTGAGACATCCAGTCCCCCATGCACATATTAATAGTTGATCATTATGAATTCCATGTTGGGATAATTAATTACCGCATCTGAACTCTGCCTTAGGAATTATTAGATCATTTGGGGACTGTAATTTATTTTATTTAGCACTGTATGAAAATTGCAGCTTCTTTTTTTTTAAAAAAACCCTTCTATACTTTAGGCTTTGAGAAGTACATAGTGTTTTCTGCAAAACGCAAACCATAAAACAAATATATCTCTTATTGGGCCTGGAGTAGTCCTACAGGATTTGTTAGCAGGCTCTGATGATAGACGTGAGCAGCCATGCATCCAGCTAATGAGCTGGCCCAAGGGATAAAGAACACACCAAGCCACTAGCAATGGATGTGGAAAAAGAGCCAGGGGAATGATAGAGCATGTTGCCAAATGATGAGTCTTAAAGGTGGCTTCCCATATGAAATTAAAGGTTTTTGCAAAAGCAAAATCTGCTTTTCTCACTCAAAAATAAATCAGACAGTCAGACACATTCACTTCTGAAATGAATGTTCTCTCTGACTCCATTATGTTCTTAACAAGACGAGCTCGCTTGTAGAGAGCCAAATCCTTCAGACGTGATTTAACCTGCACTTTTGGGAGGCTTTGGTAGGTGTTGTGTAATGAGTCCTGAATAAAGACACAGTTGAGGACTGCAGAAATTTTGGTCCTTTGTGGATAGGAGTTATAATTCCAAAGAAGTTGTAAGAAGCCTATTCTACACAGAGAAAGGTAAGGAAAAGCATCTCCACATTTTTTTTCTACAGACCCTGCTCGCTATTCTGTTCTTTGCTGCAGGGATTTGTCTTAGTTAGGTCTGAAATTCTCTTCAATCTGAGGGCCAGATTCTGCCCTTCAGTACATGTGTGGAATTTATTCCTTGAAATATATATTTTATTTTCAGTACTGTAGACTAAAATACTGTCTATTGATTTTTTTTTTTTTTTTTTTTTTTCCATTCATACAGAATACATTTTTTTTTTTTTGCACAGCAGACAGAATACTTTGTGCTGTTTTCACTTGTGTCAACAATTGGTAGGTATCTAACTATAGAATAGAAACTGTCTCAGGAGATGTAAAAATACGATCCAGGTTTGTTAAGATTTGTAAGCCTCTGTAAGGCTTCAACCTGTGCAAGATCTCTCTGCTTTACCCTAAATAATGCTAACTGCAACTAATTTTATTTCCCCAAAAAGCCTCAGGAAAACTAACTGCATGCAACACAAAACAAGAACACTGACAGTTTTGTTTTCGAATGATTTCTTTCTTCCATCTTCATTCAATCACCTGCTGGTAATTGACCCTAGAAAATTCCCATGAATCCTAAAAGAAAGGTACTGGCTTCTCTGAGCTTCATCTTAGACAATGCTTAGAAAAGCCTTGATTTGTGTCCTGCAAAAGACACTGGAAGAGGATCTTTATTTTATCATAATTTGCTGGCTTTGGGTATTCGTACTCGCCTCTACTTCAGCTTGCATCAGCTGTCAGATGTGTGTTACATACTGTGCTTGCTTGGCCTGTCAGGAAGGTTTGCAACCATGAAAGAACCACAAAATTACAAACTTTTCAAGTGAGTTTCTGAGAGGAGGAGAATGTGAGATTTACGCATACGTGGATCCACATGTGTGGGGGTTTGTGCTAGAGTCGGGGGGATGTCATTTCTTGTAGGGAGCAGTTTGTGCTTTCTGGGCAAACACATGGGATTCTGGGCCTATTTTTTCCTGAAAGGCACTGCTGGAGATATTCTTCTCTGCTGTTATTTTTCCAGTAGGGAGTTAAGATTTCAGGGAACCTCTGTTTATTAGATTGAGGTAGTGGAAAGAAGGTTTTGGCAAGCAGAGCCTCATGGTAATAAATGGAAGGACTATCAAAACGACCTTGGTAAATTAGGGCACCAAGACACTAGCAAGAAAAAAGCCTGGCAAAATACAGCATGCACACTTCAGTAAGATAATTGCAGTTTGTTCTACCTGAAATGCCTTGGGATCTCTTCTGCAAACAATGAATCCGTAGTCACCCAAAGCTGCTCAGCAACCCTGTGTCACACTGTACCACTGATGAAAACTGAGGAAAGGTGAAGTTTCTGCTGCACAGGACACACAGGTTACTCACCTGTTGATTGGTGAGGCTTCCTTTAATGTGAGGGCACTGCCTGATATGTCTGTGTGATGAGATTTATACAGCCTGGGTATCAGAGTAAGTTACGTGACCACGCTGTGAACACCTCCGAGATATTTCAATCTGTAGTGCAAGAGAGAAGTTACCAACATTCCTACTGGTGAAAGCGTATTTTGTGATCCATTCACCCCAGCCACATCCTCCTCAATTACTGATCTCATTTCTATCACGTTTGTGATGTGTCTACACTTCCACTTTTCCCCATTATGTTCTGGAGCTTTTATACAGCATTAAGGCCTCTTATGAACCTCTGGGATGACTTCAGGCTCTGTTTTGCAAAGCTTTTCAAAGATTAAGACAACCTAACCTCAGGTGTGTCAGAAGTTTAGAGTTCTTGTACCCAAACCTCCTCTATATTCTTTCAACCTGCAAAAAGCAAGGCTGAAATCCAAACAAACCTTAGTGCAGTTGTGTTGCTTTCTTTGAGCAATCCTCATAGAAAAAATCAGCAAACAAGGCCTTTTTGAGTTTCGTAACTCTCATAGCTATTTGTTACAGAACTACAAAGCTCACAAGAGTTTTAGAAACATGAACAAAATTCACATTATATTCTCAGATCTAATTAAAGGAATGTGTGACTGACATTTCAAAGAAGGCTTCCGATTCATTCTTACATTATCTCAGAAACCTGGTCCCACCCAGTAACCAATATTCTCCATATTCAGCCATCTTTCCCTCCATTTTACTACCAAGCACAATAATGTGGCTGCTCATCACCCTTGATCTAGCTCAGGTGTCTCAACTGTGCAGCCCAGAAGCCATGGATGCTAACAGAGCTTCCTTTGGGAAAGCAGAAACTTTCTGAGCATATGGGGGTTGGGGTAGGGGAGAGGATGCCATGTTTTCTGAGGTGGACATCCACTCTGAATCCCATCTCCCATTTATGTAGAGTTACAAAAATCAATTTTTCAGACAGGGTGACACTCCAGAGCAAGGTGACAGGCCAGAACAGTGGCTGGACAATAAGATACTTAGAGAAGCTAGCACAGGCTTTATAGAGCTCCAGGGGAGAGTGCTGAATAATACTCTTCAAGCCAAAATCATCTGTAGGACATAAGCACTAAATTATGTTTCCACTTCCCATACTGACAGGTCTCTGGAATCTGCAGGAATTCCCTACTCCTCAAAGGATATCAGAGTGCACAGTATGCAGCTTCCAGGGATTGGCAACCTCGCTTTTGTGATCTCCTGTAATGAAATTTTACCCATAATGCCATAAGAATAAGGAAATAGAGCACTCGGAGACACTAAAACCATCAGCAGTTCCCTGCTCAGTGCCTGCAATGCTCCTTCGCCTTTAACTTTGTTAAATTGAAACAGTTTGCTGATTTATACATCAACTTGTGAGGAGGTATTTCCAATTATTTTGGCATTCGTGTCTTGGACAAGCTGTTCTCTCAAATCACCCTGGCACTTAATAGCCTGCGCCGACTGGTGTTTCGTATGACCCTGGCACTATTAGTCCAGCCTGGCTAGTGTTTCAATTCACCATGGCACTAATGATCTGGAAGTTGTTCTTGTTTTCCAGATTAATGAGTACCCTAAAAACCACTCAGAATTGGAAAAGAAAGAATGTTTTCAAAGGGGAAAAATAAGGCAAATTGGAGCTGCTCACTACCTCTTCATCGTGTTCTTTCTTCATCTCCCTCTTCTGTAGAGCTCCTTCTAGAAACTAGTAACAGCGGTGCTTCTGTGGTGGAGTGGCATTTGTCCATCAGCGCAAGGGGCCCACCATAGACACCTGACCCCAAAAAAGCCCGGTGGGGACTCACAGGAGGGAAGGATCTCTGCCAGCAGATTGCTATGAGCAAGGAGAAACGACTGAAAGGGGAAAGGCCTCGTTCTCACTCTCATTGTGTGACATAGCTGAAGCTTTCAGGTCAAAATCCAGCTCAAGATGGAAGTTGCTTAACCAACATTGCCTTCACCAGAGGATGAGAGCCGCACCCTCAGGGGGCACCTCAGCTCAACCTCCCTCTTTCCTGAGAGAACATGGAGACAGAGCACAAGCCAGAGCAGAGCAAAGGCTCAGCCCACTCTCCCACTGCCAATAGTTGCTCCCGGAGGCTCCTGGTCGGGCAAAGGGGTGGGCTCAGGCCAGTCTCTCAACCTGCAGCTCACACAGCTGAGTCCTCTGAGCAGCAACTCCTTTAGGAAGAGGTGGGTGATCTGCCTTGACTCTGATCTTCACCACCCCAGGGTGGTCCCCACAGGCAGGGATGGGGGAATGCAGCAGATGAGGAGAGGAGACGATGCTGCGGGATCCTGCTTTTTATTAGACATTTTCCCTGTGTGAGAGGGGATGGCTTTTAACTTTCTTTACAAAGGTCCTTAGCAGGTCAAATTTTTCACCTGACGTACATGCAAACACTGCCCAGATATGATGGACATTCCTAAGTTTACTTCAAATTCCACCCCTGCTTTTTCTTCATTGTGATTTGAACTGGCCTCTCTTACTTATCTTTATAGAAACAAGCCCTATCCCACCCTTGCTCTTAAAGAGAGACAGGGGGAGGGAGAGTGAGAGAGAAAGAGAGAATATCACCCAGCCCCTGCAGAAAGGTTTTAGAAGATTTTACATCTCAGCATTTTTCAGCTTCACTATGCATTTTCCATTGTACCCTGTTATTGGTTCAACATGTATACTATGTTATTTAAATGTAAGGGGGAAAATTGACTAGCAGTTATGGGAGAAGGCAGAGCTGTCACAACATATTCCTGCAAAGCCATGATTTGTTTTGTGTTCAGTCACACATTGTTTGGATTTCAGCTCTTATTTCAGTCCTGGCCTTAGGGTTTTCTGAGCAGCGTTGAAAGTCAGATGCACAGAGTGCTGCACTGAATCAGTATTCTGTGTTTCTAACACAGAAGATGGAAGAAGAGGGCTTTGTGGATTGGGCAAGGGACACAGGACAAGTTCATCCTTCATTATTTACAGATAGGTAATCAGAAATGAGTTTGCAGCTGTACAGAATTCGTGTGTGTGTATGTGTATAGAAGTATGTCTGGCATCCAGCAAGCTGACTCCCCTTCTCCGTTGTCTTGGCTCCAGCCCCAGAGCTGCTCAGGGACTCCCCTGTGCCCACAGATCAGGCGTGTAAGAGTGGGAGGCCAGGAAGGGACACAGGCAATGTGTCTGAGTCTTGGTCTTCCTACCACACAGCAGCTTCACCTGTCCTAGAAACCCCTGGTCCTCACATGCTCCAGCCAGGTGTGAGAGACACCACACTGATGCCAGAATCAAAATCTGTTTCATATATATATACATATATATATATATATACACACACACACGCATTTTCACTATAAACATAAAGGCACTCAGCTGGTAAATCTGACTGGATGAACCACCCTAATATGTTGAGATTTTTCTGGAGATTTTTATCCTTCCATACAGAAGAATATCTCTATCATTAAGTCTACACAAACCTGGACAGGCAGAGGAACACGGGCCAGCCATGCAGTTACTGCTACCCTATGATGTTTACGAAATGCACTTCTATTTGGTCATTATGTGAGTCATTCTCCGAATTCACAAACAAAACCATTCTTCAGAGCAGTGATGAGACAAAAATGTCAGCTGCAGCTTTCCTAAGGGATCTGTCACAATATGTCGTCTTAACAGATAGACTCTTTATTGTACTATGTTTCTGTTCATAAAGAAAAGTGGTAAGAAACATGAAGGAAAGGAAAATACGAAACCAGTTTTTGGACAGAGGGGAGAAAATGTGATGGGACCCCTTAGTACTCCTCTTCAGCTTTCAGGATGGGGAATAAAGCATTATCTTTGGGAAGGGCACAGCAAGGTCTTCACCAAAAATTCTGTGGTTGGGCCAAAATAAAGCTTTGTCTGATTTTAGAGCTTTCTTTTGT
Organism: Oreocharis arfaki; assembly: GCA_013398015.1. Taxonomy (NCBI): domain Eukaryota; kingdom Metazoa; phylum Chordata; class Aves; order Passeriformes; family Paramythiidae; genus Oreocharis; species Oreocharis arfaki. The sequence goes on along the minus strand of VZRR01009634.1, from coordinate 889,015 downwards.
TCTAAGCACAAATTCAGTGTCTGCCACCTTCTTTATATAGTCATCACCCCATCTAGCAGCTAGTAATAATAGCAGAAAGAATATTCTAATATCTTCTGCCTCCTCCCATCCCACCAAACATGCACAAACGCTGAGCAAAAGAGACTTTATTTCTGACATTTTTTGAAAAGCCAAAGCAATAATAGATGTAACTTAAATGTTCTTGTCTGGGTCTTTTTAGCTGTTGCCATTTAGACTTACTGCCAGCCTGCAAGGACATTGTCTCTAAGTGATTATTTTTATTGCCATGTCAATGAAATAGAATAGAGAGGAAAGAAGATGCTGTAGCAGTTACTAAATCTGCAGAGAATAATTTTTGTTGCTGGTGGCTTTACTTGTCTTTTAATATTACTTTATTCAGGTGGCACCTTCCAGGGAACAGAAGTCCTTTGGAAAGGGAATGATCTGGAAACGTAATCATAATATTATAGCAAGGTGACCTCCAAGGGTCCATGCCAGGGCATCAGTGTGAGGAAACTTGAGCCTCTGGAATAGCAGCAAAGAGCTTCCCAGCCCTGTAGAGCACCATTCATAGCCTCACCTTGTGATTCCAATATCGCTGCAGTCAATTAAGACATGAGATACTTCCCAGAGGACTTAGAAGTCGGCACAGGTGGTATCACCCTTGACCTTAATGGCCTCTGAATCAAATTTGCAGGACTTTATTAATGTTGGAAAATTATTATTTCGGTCACAGAAATGTAAACTGATGTAAAGCTGGGAGAGCTTATCCAAATCTCATCCATCCCAATCTAGACTAAAGGAGACTCATAATAATAAAAACCTCATTTTCATACCATAAAATCACCTCACAAGGAAAATCTCGGCCAGGGAAAACTAAAAGGCTCCCATTAAGATAAGAATAATTTTCAGATAGTAACTGATATCCAGTTTGGGTTATTTATCTGTTCGTTAGAGGAGCCTACTGGCAAATAAACCCCACATATCTTCCTAACGTACAAGTGGTTTTGGCATAGAAATCTTCCAAACCTCAAAATATTTGTTTGCCTTAGTTACTTGAAGGAAAAATCCTGATCTGTAGAGGACAAGATTAACCTTATCTATCTTATTTAGAACTTAGGCAGAAGTCCTTATAGTCAAAGACTGACTTTTGGGAATCTGTATCTGCTTGCACCTGATGAGTAGAATCAAAAGTTACCAGTTTTGGGAGCTTCTTAGTCCAAACAAAATGGAGAAATACACTGACACATCACCACCACAACCCCTTACAAACCATGGTGCCTGCTGTAACCCCTGAAATGCAATGTAAAAACACCAAACTGGAAAGTTTTCCCCACTGGAAAGCTGAGACACTGGAGGCAGAATGAGCAGAGAACTTTTCCTCCTGTTGATGGAAGTTCAACAAAACCTTGGTAGTGAAAAGACCCTGAATCACACCTTGGTCCTAGGGCGAAGGTTTAATTTCTCAATTGTTGTTCCTTGTATCATTTATAATGCTACAAAAAACACTGATGGAGAGGATCTCATTGCATTTCCTCACATGAGAAGGATGCAAAGGCAGGGATCCAAAGGCAAGCTAAACTACAGAGGTGATTTTATGTTTATCAGTCTTATCTCATTTTTCTGTAATGGGGTTCATCCCACAGTATGATACAAAATTTGCTAAAGCAGCCTCCAAAGCCAAAATCCCTCATCTGAAATACTTAGTTAGATTAGAGATCTGTTTTGGCCAATAATTTAGTTTTCATTGTAGGTCTCTTCAGCTTTTAACAATGTTCTGTGGACTCTTTTAGGCCATCAAAAAGACACTTACAACAGGCTTCACAGCGAACAGATAGGAGTCCACTGCAATGCAGTCATCTCTGCAGAGCAGTGAAGAGAAGCAACACATGGCATTTTGCACAGCTGAGTAGCAAAAAGTACTCCTCAAGGGCATCAGGGCAACCTCAGCTCTCAAACTACTGTAGGACCTCAGTGTGCACAGAGGGTGAAAAAAATGATAGCAAAGCTGCTACTGGTTTAAGACAAAGAAAAAAAATTCATCCAACAACAGATCCATGCCATCTAAAAATCTTACAGCACAAATCATATATTATCTGTATAACAAGAATGAAGATTCTAATCTGATTTTGCTACAAACAGCCTATGTTTCCAGCTAATCACAATACTTCTAAGCTGGTCCTTAGATGTTAATATAATTTCTGCTGAAAACCACAGTGATTGCTCTGTTTTTGTAATACATTCATCCCAAGGTTCATTTGTCCATCTGTTAAGTACTTGCATATGTTTGTTTTAGCGGATCATGTGTGTGTGTGTAGGTGATGGGAGAATTTCTACTGGTAGTTTTATTGCTGTTGAAACAGATAAACATATTTTCCTTAAAACCCCAGGCATGATTTATCACAAAGATTGTTTTGTTTACTAATGAGTCCTCATAATATCAGGGCTTGATGCTCATATTTTCCCTTTTTCAGACATAGCAAGGTCTAATTTAATTGCTGCAAGCATCTAAGACGAAGTTTGTAGTAATGGATAAAAATTGTAAGGTGATGAGTTACTACATATTCATGAACTCTCAGTCCCGTGAACCAGTTAATAATGTCTTGCTAACCTTGATAAAATTGGTTAGAAGTAAAAAAAATACGCGCAGAAGTTACTCTGGTTTGTGAATATTCTTACAAAGAAATCCAGTTCACAGGACAGCAACCACATACTAAAACACAACAGTGATTCCAGGCTGACCTTAGTTTTCCCCAACTAAGTCCTGTGAAGGCCTTGGGGACACATGCACAGATAGCTGAACACAGTACTGAAGAGAGGAAGGGAAGGAGATCTGCCTGTTCAAGCATAAGGAAAGGTCCTTGCTGCCCAGGAGGCGGCAGGAAAGCTCTTCTCAGTCTTGAAGCAAATAGGATAGTTGCCACTAGAGAGATGGAAACAACTGTGGGAAGACAGTGAAAGGATGTGTCTGGCACAGATGACCACATTCTGGTTTTGAAGTTATTCTTCTTGCATGGGAAACTTTGTGCAATTTCAAGGGAAAACTCAGACCCTATAATATTGAGAACCACTTAGGAGCTACACACTTGTGCCAGCAGATGAGAAACTCATTCCTCCCTGTGCTTTGGGAAGAGCTGCCTGAGCAAGTTCTCCAACTGTGCAGTCTGGCTTGCCACAGACACAGCTCTAGCTCTGCAGGGAGAGGATTTGATAAACTTTCCCGTGAAAAAAAAATAGGGAGCTTCACAGGAAATCAAGAAAGTGATTGGGAGCTTGGGAGTTGAATGGATGCAGCAGGAGTGGTCCTCTCCCCCTGGCAAGTGGAGGAAAGGAAGAGAGGGCAGGGAAGCTCTGTGATCCTCTCAGCAGAGCGGTGAATCTAAACTAACAAGCAAAGAAAAAATTCAATCAAAACACGTGCTGGTGCCTACATCATTATTGTCCTAAGCTACCTCACGCTTTGCCAAAAACCCTTTGCCCTCACCTCCAGGAGCTTTGTTCACACAGATAGAGTATAAATAAAATTCCTGGATAGACAAATATCCACATTGTCCTCGGGTGACTTTTAAAATACGCCTTTTGTACAAAGAGGCTAACATTTTTTAAAGCTTTTTGGACCCATTCCTTCTGCAAACATAGAATACCTATGATGCTTTGTAGTATAGTTAGCTTGGTTAATGTTTTTTCATAAGGAATTCTAGCAGGAACCACCATTACAGAAGGAACTTAGTTCTTTGAACTGCTCTAAATAATATAAGTTTCACTTTCATCCCAAGAAGTGTTAAGGATGCACAAAAACACACAGGGAATTTTGTGCTAGCACCACTGATTATATTACTTTCAAAAGAGAAATAAAATCTTACCCTGAAGCTCAGAATTATTAGAGTGAACAGCCAGAATCTATTATACTATAGAAATATCACACAGAGAGCATTCATGAAAGAATTCGCCAGTCAACTTGCTATGGTACGAAGCTGTTCATTTTGTACACACTGTCTCGTTACTTACTTTCCTCCTTATTAATGATGAAGTCGTAATATTAACGGGTAAATTAAAAGTCTTTCTGCTGTAACAGAGAAAAATATTCCGAAATTCATCTGCTTGGTCTTAGCTACACTGCAGTTCTGCATCAGATTTAAGCTGGTGGCGGTGCAGGCTCCTGGTGTAAAGGTTGGCTCCTTCCTTCGTGCCAGCATTTAGCCCCACACAGCCATGACATGAGCCAGACTGGGAACTGCTATAGATAAAAATCAGTTTTCATCCCAGTCTCCTCTTGCTGGTATAACTTGGATGAGTTCCATCACCCATCTCCTGTCAGCACAAAGGAGGCCACAGGAACACACAGTCAAGAAGGAGACTTCTACTGGAAGCCTGCAGGTTGACACTACCTTGAGATCAAGGAATCACGAAATTCAACACTTTCAACAATTTCAAGCTTTCCAAATTTGGGAAAACCAACAAAAGAACTTCCTCATACCAGGGCAGCTTGGAGAGCATCCGGTGGGTGTCAGCACAGATATCCACTGCTCTCATTACATGGTGCCACTGCTCTGGAGAGGTTGGACCAGACCTTTCTAAGGGACCAAAGTGCACTCCAGCATTCCTGAGGTCTCACCATTCCAAGCACTACGTGCACACTTTAGCACCATTAAAACCTCTTCATCCAGCCAGGACTATCGCCTCCTCGCACAATGCTGTTAATGTTATTTTTCAATAAGTTACATTAAAAATGTTACAGCTAACATGAAAGGCGCTTTACCACCACCCCCTCCGGGCAGTCATGCCCCAAGGACTGTGTGTCACTCTGTCTGAGCTCCCCGTCACATTTCAAAGAAACATTTTCATTAGTTCCTGGGTGACTCAGGAACCTAATTCGTGTTTTAGAAGCAACTTGGGAACTAAAATTTCAGCTAAAATCCTAGGAAATTGACTCTCAGTCACTGACACTTTTGCATGCATTCCCATATGGTTTTGTTCTTAATTTGTCTAGAATATAATAGAAGCAAATTAGGCACTAAGGAATTGTGCCTTATAGAGATGCTGGTATTCTTATGGAGACTATGTAAAAACAAAACAGGCTTCGAGTTTTGTATTCCTCGAGGAAAAATAAATCTGTAAGACCTCTAAGAAACCCATTGTCTTTTCCCAAGCTCTAGGACCCAAGAGCACTTGCTAGGCACTAGTTCATGCCTTGGCTCCACATCTGGACAAGATGTACACAGGCAGCTTCCATCTCTTCCTTTCAATAGTAGGGAAAGCCTGGCACTCCAGTCTTCCCTTCAGGCAAGGCACAATACAGCTAACATCCCTCAGAAACACTGATAAAGCTTTGGCAAAAGCAGAACAGAATTTGTTTTACAATTATTAGGCCAGTTGCCTCTTTCTCGTCTTTACAACTTGCCTTAGTTGAACATAAGAATAAGTCTTCCCATGGTCAGCTGTTCTAAAAATGCCTTTCTATGTTTTTCAGCCTGCTCGAGTTTTTTGTTAATTCTACCATCTTTGAATCGCATTGTTCCAAAATTTAGTATCTAAAGAAAAACACAAAAAACACCATCTGAACCTGAAGTTTCCTTCTTGCTACCTCTATTTAGCCTGGGGTGGCTAAAAAAAAATAATTCTCCTTTTTTCCTTCTTCTTCTTTCTTTTTATTTTTGGTAAATAAAAATAAAACACATCAAGTGTTCCAAAGGCTACTGAAGCCAGTGGAATTTTTTGCACCAGCTTTGATGGGTTCAGATTGGCCTCAGAGCACTTAAATTCATGTCATATTTTCACTTCTCTCCTGCTCAGGCCGCCTCTCATGTGGAGATGAGCTGACATAGAAATAAGCCCATTAACCATTCTTCTTCCAGACCTCCTCAATACAGTCAGAACTTTGTCATGATTTTAAATACCACATTTATGGCCCTGATCTACTTTTTTTATTATTACTTAACCTTTTGGATGTGCCTGAGTTCACACAGTCAGGGACCTGCTCTTCAAAGATAAACAAATCGTTGGAGAACTAAGCAATACAGGAAATTCACGTGCTTCACCACTGAATTAAAGGGTGGTAGGCCGAAAAAGTCATTAGTTTTAGTGACCACAGTGGGTTTTATATAGAAGAAAGGTTTCATTCCCTAAATTGGCTCACATGTTATTGCTAATGAATGTCTAACAAAGATTCTTCTCTATAAAATGTGATCATTTTACACAGGAGATTTATCAGTCGAATTCTTGGAGAGATTGAGGCATTGGAGTCTTTTAAAAGTCCATTTTTTAAGTCTCTACTCCACATACTGCTTTTATGACCTAAAAAGCAAAGGGACTCCACATGCTGTAGGGTTCAATTGAAATTATTGTTGGAAGGTAGGAATACAACAGTAGGACTGTATTCATCACAAGAGTTACACTTTTTGTTGCTAGAGCTCAAGAAAAGTCCATAAGGATCAGAGTTGCAAGCCAGCTCTTTCATTTGCTCGTTCTTTGTGCCACACTTTGTCTCTCCCTCTCTGGCGTTAAGAGGGTCACTTGGTACAGGCAGCGCTCACGCACGCTCGCCCTGCTAAAAGTTTTCTGGCAATTTGTTCAAAGGTTTCCATGTCTAGTTAAAATGCTAAGGCACGTACAGCCAGCTTGTTTTTCATAAGCAGGAGCTCAGAGGGCCACGAGGTGCACACTGGGGTGCCTGTGGGAAGGGGGAATTCACATCACCCACTTTTGGAATTTAGGATGGGTGCAGCTGCTGTGGTCAGGGCAGTCAGCTCCCTCTGTGTTCAGCAGAGAGAGTTGGGCACCTCTGAAGGGCAAGTCGCAGCATCTACATCAAATACTGTTCCTGTAGCACAAAGTATAGGAAATCTTTTCCTTGACTGAAGACCAAATAAGCCCTTCAAAACCCCCTTGGCAGGCCGCATGACTACAAGCCTTAGCATTATCCAACAATAATAAACACACACACGGAGAAGAGGAACCATGTGGCCACAAGCCATACGGAATGCAGCAGCAGGCCATATCGGACCTCCTGCTGTATGCTCTGTACTGAGGCAGGAGAGGTATAAATACCTTGCTCTTCATGCAGTGTATTACAGCACTCTGGCAAAGGAGTCTTGGGTATTAACAAAAGGGCTGTGCTACCATCGATAATAGCAGCAGAGTGAGAAAAGAGGAAAAGGAGTAGACAAAAGAAATCATACTTCGATGCCAAATATTTGTAGCTGTGCTCACTCAGGACTAGCAGCTCTGTACCTTCAAAGCTACCCTGGGGAAGGCAGCAGTTTGCAGCTGCTGTAGTTATTAGGCAAAAGGCATGGGGCATTGGGTTTCGCTTCCCTGGGACACTGAGATTTAAGTCTAACGCATGTGCAGTTTTTAGCAGCGGTCCCATCAGCCACCCACCATCCCAACATACAAGTCTTAACACAGATTGTCATCGTGCAATTGTGTGGAAGGGAAGGGGGCACTGCCTAAGCACTGCCAGGGATAGTCAGGCTATAATCTGTATACAGGTCAAATTAAGGTGGGGCCAGCACAGCCCTGGTTAGGCGAGAACACAAGATGATACCCCTGTAGGTCTCTTCCAGTGCTGCTCTGGTGTATATGCACTGTTGCTGAGGGGCAGCAGCTCCCACCTTACACTTCTACATCCAGGTGAGCTCCTCTGGGTCTCACTTGCTCTACAGCCCAGGTAAGGTACTCATCATGTGCAGGATGCCCAGCTGCACATAAGAAGATTGGGAGGGGACACAGCCTTACCTACAAATGTGAAGCACATGAAAGGTGGCATGTGTGAAACCTTTTAGATGGGCGTAACTCATAACAACTTTAGCTATGTCACCACTAGCAATTGAGAGGTGCTTAGGACTGCTCTGTGGCATGGAGGCACACTAGCACAAGCCAACCTGCATCCATTCCCACCCTCCAGAGCAGTACAGCCTTCTGCAGATCAACTCTGAGGAACTGCCTCTATGCTGTGCTGACTCCTAAACCGTGCGCAGCTCCTGTCTGGGCGCCTTGCCACAGACCAAAACTGTACCAGAACTTACTGACTCAGCCTGATGGGCAACAAGAGACCATGGAAGAAAGATACTGCTGTGTGCAGACATCACCTCCATTCTTGCATTTCCTGATTTTTTTCCCCTCAGTAATAGTACCTTTAACACTTTCGTTTGTGTTGACAGACACAAACCATCTGTGTCTTAAGCCAGAACAAAAGTCTTATTTAAAAAAAAGAAGAAATCATTACCAAAGCAAACAGTCTTCACCAAAATGACAGTCCTTTTTGACTCTTAACCTGCTGTTGTTTGCCTTGTAAGTGTTGTTGGATACCATCAATGAGTCCTTAGATTACAGGAAGAGAGGTTAAGAGCAGGAGGCTGTTTAGTTTCAGAGACCTATTCCAGCCTATATCCTTTAAGGACATAAGACAGGAGAGAAAATGGGCTGTTGCTCATGAACACATTCCACACACTTTTCTTTTTGAAACTTACTTTGCAATCGTTATCTTGGCTCTCTCCCTCTCATTTAACCTCATCTGCCTGCCTTTAAAATTCATGGAACAGATTTGTACTGCCTTGGACTCCGTGCAAGTGGCCGTTGCAATATTCTTGGACTTTATTTTTTTTTTTTATGAAAACATTTGATACCATTAATCATATTGCCATATGCAATAAATTGGCTGCCTGTGGTACATTGCCTCAAACTGTCACATGGTTCCAATCACAGCTCTGCCAGCTGAAAGTGGTTGTTGGAAAGTCTGACTCTTCCTCTCCGGCGTGCCGACGGCGGGGTCCGCGGGGCTCTGTCCTGCGTGCACTGTACATTAACGACCTGCCGGCTGCCCCGCGGCACCGAGGCCAGGAGTTACGAGCACGCACGTGTTTGTGAGTGCCGCTGTACATAAGCAATAATCTGCTCGGTATCAAAGCCACATCATTACAGAGTCAGCTTTCTGACAGCATTTGCGAGGTTTGAAGGCTAATTCGGTGCATCTCTAATTTGCAGCTTAAGTATCTGCCAGAGTGAAAGGTGGAGGAGTGGGGGGGGAAGTATTAAATTTAGCTGTGTAAAATAATTCAGGGAACAAGAACACTGCTCCTGTGATTTGGCTTTTGCGACTGTCAGGGCTCTTGTCAAGTCGCAGCTGGAATGCTGTGGATTTATAAGAACAATAGAGTTATTGGGGGGAGGAGGTGGGGAGAAAGGAATAAAATGCTATTTGTAGCTCTTCAGCTAACACTTTGACACAGGTTCTTTGGATCTTTCTAAGTAGGCATGGACAGACTGGTTTAAATAGAAAAAAACCTCAAAACACCACAACTCCTGATCCTTTACTAAAGATTGTCTTGATTTTTTTGCTCAGAGCAGTGAAAAAAGTGTATTGACTACAGAGAAAGGCACAGAAGAACATCAGTAGTTTTGAATATTGTGAAGTGTCTTTCTACATGTCAGGTGAATGTGAGGAAGGGAAAGGACATTACTGTAATGAAATAATTAACCATAAAATGGTTTGGGTTGGAAACAACCTTAGAGATCATTCAGTTCCAGCTCCCATGGTGATGGGCAGGAACACCTCCCACTAGACCAGGTTGCTCAAAGCCCCATCCAATCTGACCTTGAACACTTCAGGCATGAGGCACCAACAACTCCTCTGGGCAACACGTTCCAGTGCCTCCCCACCCCCATAGCTATGAATTTCTTCCTAATATTTCTTCCTAATATCTAATCTAAACCTGTTCTCCTTCAGTTTGAAACCATTACCCCCTCTCCTACCAATTTCCCTTGGAAAATATCCCTCTCCAGCTCTCTCGCAGGCCCCCTTTCAGTGCTGGAAGGCTGCTTTAAGGTCTCACCAGAACCTTCTCTTTTGCCAGCTGAACAACCCCAACTCTCAGCTTGTCTTCATAGGAGAGGTGCTCCAGCCCTCTAATCATCTTCATGGCCTCCTCTGAACTCACTCCAACTGGTCATGATCATTTATATTATTTTAGAGCCCTAGTCACAGATCAGGACCCCTCTGAATTAATTATGATGGAAAGGCAGAACAAAGACAGCCTCCGCACTCAGGAGATCTTAGTCTGGTCTCCAAGTTCACTGAGATTGCTCTCCTCTCTCAAACCTTCCAATTCCTGCCAGCTCCTAGTTGAAAATACAGATACCTCTACAGATGTAGGCAAGGTATAAAAGAGCACCATGGGGACACCGAGTCTCACAGATCCTTGATCAGACCAAGAAAAGGAAGCCAAATGGAGAAAAGAAAAAGAAAATATTTGGAGAGAACAAACAGTCCTCTGGCATCCAGATACTCAAGTTCTCTTGGCTGGATCAAGGAAGGGTGCCAGCAGTAGTAATGCTGCAGTGATGTAAAAGTTAAAATGTGCCTCTAGACAGAGCATATACATAGAACCCTGATGCATTCATATTCCAACAGCTAGCCAGCTTTGTGCTACTTTATCTATGAATCTGTCTGGGATGAATAATTGGAAAAGTAAATCTTGCCCTTTTATTACTGTGCCCATGTAATGAGCTGATGAGACATTATAACCCCCATGCTGGAAGAAAATGATGATTTAAAGCTCAGCAACAAGAGAAACTCTGGACTCATGGGAGCTGCTATTCCAGCACTGGACTTCGGTCCTGAACTCCTTGACTTCACTCATATATACAAACAGGCATCTAATTGTGAGTCAAATGCAAAATGTGCACAGGAATTCAAATTCTCAAAGAAAAAATATATTACCTCCTCTGATCCTTTTTTTTTTTTAAGAGATAACAAATTTTTTTTTTCAAGCTGTTCCTTAGCTTTGCTTGATCTATTTTTCTTAAAGATATCTCAAGTTATTACCTCACAGGCTTTTCTTTCCTTGGAAGTTACTCTGAGGGGATTTTTCCTCAGAGGTCTTGATCTTTCAGACCTTTCTACCTGTGTTTAACTCAACATGTGATAAAAATCCCAGTTGTAGAATCATTTGTGAAAAACAGACAAGTATGCACAAAAATGCTTACAGGATCTCACATTCACAAGGAAAAACTACATAGTTGTCAAATTGAAAATGCACAATACCAAATCATGCTGTCAAAAAGCTGACACCTCTACAATGCTTGGTATCTTACTACCTACTGGTGACATTTATGAGGGGTTTTGTTTTATTTTAAAAAAACATAAAATCTTTCAGAAGCCTGAAAACTAAAGCTCCTGAAAGACTACATGAAACACTGCCAGGCTGGCTTTCATGAACATATTACTTTCTGAAATTTATACAATCAAGGGCATAATTCTAGAGGTGTCTGTAGATGCCTTACGGTATTTTCAGCTATAACAACAAGATAATAGTTTTAATTCTGCATCATACCATGCAGTACCTTCACAAAGCAGGCTTGTCAGGTGACTTGAGCTATGCATACTTCCAATACCATTTTGATGTAACAGATCAAATAAAAGATACTATTAGCTTCAGCTGGGAAAAAAAAAATCCAATTTTTGGTCTAGAGACCTTAAAGGACCTGAGTGCAAAAGCGCCAAGTATTTCTGGAAACACCCAAGTAGAAAATAACACACATATCAGGAAGGAATAAGCAACTACTGCTATGTTGCATAGTCCCAAAGTTTTTCTACCAAAAGCTTGACTACTGCTGCACCAGGTACTCCCAAAGATTTGCCAAATGCCTTACAAACAAGTACAGACAAAATCTCACTGTAGTTCAGTGAAATCTTAAAAACAAACAAACACCCAAACCAACAAACCACACTTGCAGAAAAACCCCACACAACTTAAAATTTTACGTGATTTGCTTTAGAAAGCTGCTCACTTATAACTCAAAGGAATGAGACTTAATTTGGGGTGCAAATGAAGAGGGAAGGAAGAGAAAAGTCACATTCACCTTTCCCAGAAACAAATGGAATTACCGTTCATCTTTCAGTATTTTAACTGATGGCAAGAGGGGGGGAAAAAACCACAAACAAACAAAAAACCTGAAACCAGAACAAACAACAAAACCACCGCTCTAATTTGCAGATTCCGCAAATCGCTCTGACTAAAGCAGCAGCCCTTTCTCAAATTGCACAATTGCATAAAGCAGAAGTTGCCTGATTCTCTTCAGTGTGACTTTACACATGTGACATTTACTCCATATATACAGCCTCCTGTGTGAAAGCAGGAGACTGGCTCAAGAGTAGGCATATGCCCAATTTCAAGCTTACAGGCATATTAAGAAAAGTCAAGAAGCCTTTCAAGGTTAGGTGTTTCATTTGTCAGTACACTGCATAAGAACACAAATGTCTGCAGAATCTCCACATCATGGACTGCCTTTTTTCCTTTGACTGAGGCCAAACCTCAGTCCTCAGCCCTTCTCTCTGGTCACCAGTGACAGGAGCTGAGGGAACAGCACGAAGCTGTATCAAGCAAGGTTTGGGTTAGATATAGGAAAAAGCTCCTCACCCAGAGGGTGCTTGAGCCCTGGAAGAGGCTCCCCAGGGAAGTGGTCACAGCACCAAGCCTGCCAGAGCTCAAGCAGCATTTGGAAAATATTCTCAGTCACCTGGTATGATCTGTGGGGCCTGTCCCTGCTGGGAGCTGGACTTTGCTGATCCTCATGGATCAGGTTCCTGAGGTATAGCCATTTTCCTGCAACCATACACTGGCATTTTACTGGTAGGCTAAGGTATATATTCCTAAAAATCTCGCCCTTAACTAAATAAAGGAAAAGTGTCCAAGCCAAAATTTCTCAGCTGAGAAATCCAGATCATTATTTTGAGTCACACACCATCTCAAAAAAAGAACTGAAAAATTTGATAAGGTCCCCAGAACACATTTTTATTTTTTTAATTTTTAATTCACATGACAAGCTAACAGCTAAAGGGTGTGAGACTTTCTAAGCAGATTGTGCTCGAGCTATCTCACATTATCATACATAACTGCTTATATATGAATAATCAAATATATGCAGTATAATACAATTTTTAGAATTAGATCAAGTTAAAGAAAAAATACACAAACAAAATACCAAACCCTCTAGGCCTCTATAGAGTAAATTAAAGCATTTAGTGAAAGGAAATACTGTCATATACAGAGGCTTTGAATTTCAAATATCCTTCAAGAAGTTATTAAATAGAGACTCTACTATTGAGAAATACAAAGAAATATGGCTGCATTTTGCCTCTATCTCTTAAAATTGCAAAAGAAATAGTCATTACATTAGCTTAGGCTCAAAGTAACTTTTCCATTTTTAATGCCTTATGATTACTAAAGGTTTTTAAGCTCCTGAAGAAGGCAGCAACACATACGAATGAGAAAAAACTGGAATGCAAATAACTTTCTAGCTGACTGTCAATCTAAGAGCAATATACTGAGCTTTACTTTATTTGAACTTTCATAGCTTTTCTGCAGGCTTCAGCCTGTATTACAACAAACTGTGCACATGATGATAGGCATTTGCATCTCCACAGATTTGGCTCCCAAATTCAAAACAGATGTGCCAAATCTCAGAAGCCTCTAAGATATCTTTCCACTGCCTCATGAAAGGTCTGGGCAGAGTATTGCTTTCGTCTGCTTAAGGGAACCAGTGAATACTCCTCTGCAAAACTCCTGGGACCATCATCACTTCTAACACCAGCCCAAGAGCTGGCTGTCCCAGTGTCCCCAATGCTCTCATCATTGTCTTCATCCACTGAAAATAATTCCTCTCTTATAGGGGAGGTTGAGCTGTCTTCTTCATCTAGGAGATCACGGGGCAACAGACAGCGCCTAGAAGGATGACCTTCTTCTAGCTCAGTCTCCGAACAAGCACAAGTACAGTCTCTGACCCAACACGGAGGAGGTTCTCGCCTCACCCAATATCTGGCAGACCTAGCCATCATTCCCATAATATTTCCATCATCAGGCAGTGCAAGCCGACAGCTTCCACCATTACAGTGTGCACTCATAGGTGGGGCACGACTGCTAAATTTGTAGACTGCAGAGGAAAATAACAAAATTAGATTGAGCAGAACAAAACAAAGATCCAAAGCCAAGAAAAAGCTTGCATCTGATTGTCTGTACATTACCTAATCACTAAATATTTTAAAGGTGTCTCATACTATTTCCCCCCAGCCTCACCATAAGCCTTTGAGAAAGTAAATTGGTTATCACAAGACTTAGAATCATTTTTCCAAGGTCAGAATTAAGAATTAACTGCATTTCATTTCCTCTACTGTTGTGAAAACAGCCCTTCTTGTCTTCCCAGTAAGAGCAGAGAAACCTCAGGCTCTGGTTAACTAAGGCTGGAACCAAAGCCAGGGACAATGGGACACTGAAATCCAATTCTCTCAGCTCCGTATAAACCACTGCAGCAGTCCTGCAATCCATCTAGCATGCTAACTTGAACAGAAGACTGGAGAAAAGAAAAAAAAAATTGAAGGAAGGTAAAAACCTAACTACAAACCTTTCTTGAGCTTCTATACTTTATTTTGCCTTTCATTCAAGAGCTCAACTCATTTGATTTGCTCCTGACTCTTTATCACCTCTGCCCCTCTCACACCCTCCACCCCTCCTAAATACCAGTTCTTGGTTTCTATCTCTCTGTGGTCTTTCTGTCTTCTCAGAAGTACTAAGGAAAGGGAGTTTTGACCTTGAAATATTGCTAGACAATCTTCCCAGGCAATCTTTATCGAGGCCCAGCTGTGGCCTCTGAAAAGGGTTTGTGTTACACAATCAAACCTGCTCCCCAACTATGGGAACTCCTACCACTCTGAACAGCAAGCACAGGAGGGTATTTGGAGTTCTCCATGAGCTGGCCAGGAAGATTGCCTCCTCGTGAGAGGAGGTCTATGTGTATAAAGCACCTCTGCAATTTAGAAGGAGGCTTCCAGCACATGTAAACTGGCTGTAAGGCGTGGAAACCAGCTGCCTACCTGTTGCAGCAAAGGCACCTGGCAGCATCCTTGCCTTGCAGTTCTGCTGCAAAGAAGCCTTTGGGTTCCTCAGGACAAGAGCCAGTAGGCAATTACTGTGCTGCTCCTTCTCTAACTCCAAGTCTCACCGGGTAGTTACAAACCCAGTAGGTCCTACACGACATTTGCTCTTGGTGAGCTGCTGAACCGATCTGCACAGTGGGAGGGTAACATCCCTGAGGCTCGCAAGCAACTCCACTCAAACCATAGGGAACCAGCCTTAACTCCAAGAACGGTATAAAGATTCCTTGAGTGAAGTTTTAAAGCCAGACATACTTCACATAAAATAAGGAATTCTAGAGTAAGTGCTCTAAGATGATTTTACTCCCTTTTCTTTCTAAGTATATAGGAGGTTTTAGCTTGGAGACAAGAGCCAGAGCAAGGACACAGGACAACGCTTTGTGCGGCTCAGAAAACAGCAGCTCGGAAAATGCTAACAGGACAGCCACAGGGATGTCACCTAGAGCTCTTTTACTTCCAAACCCTTATTTCAAGGGAATTTCCTATGTGCACACAGACAAGCCAAACGAGGAATTCAGGTTCAATAGCACCCACCTGCAACTGAAATTAAGTAACACTCATCCCCCTCCTCGCCCAGTACTACTACCCCTTTCTCACAGATCACCTTGAAAGGTCCTAGGTTCATCTTCTCTTTGGGAAGCAGGAGTTGTCTGTCTGCGCCTTCTTCTCCGGGATCTAACTCGCCGTGGTCTGGCAGACTCCTGGGTTTGGCTGTCTGGTGCAACATCCTCTTCCCCAGGGGAACCCAGGGCTCTTGGGTTGTTCTGTTGAGCCATTTGAATAGGACCCACCTAAAGGGCAATGAACAGGAGACGTGTCATGAAGTTACTAGTTTCACAAGAAAATGGGAAAGAGTCTAAGAACTATAAAAGCTCACATTTTACTTCATACATTACAAAGTAAAAGGGAAGCCTTAGGGCTAAATCAACACCAACAGACCTTACCTTACAATCTAGCCCCACTTCTTCGTGAAAGTGCTGCCTTTCTTCGTTTCTAGGTAGGAACACAGTGGAAACTCCACTGATAAGGGCGGGGGAGAGGACAGGGCTATAAGAAGCAAACCAACCACAGTAGGAGGAGCTAACACAGCGTCTTCTCATTTGTAATCAGCAAAGCCTTTCCAGGCCTAATGAGATGAAAGCCCACAAAACCTGTGTATGGTGTTTGGGTCTTAAAGGAGCACAGCATCACAAAGTTTCCTTGGTCCTCAAAGAGGCAAATAAGGAAGGGTGAACCTCTCATTTGGCTGAGGTATGCTCAGTACAGGGGCCAGGTCAGAATAAATAGTTTTTACTTCTTTGTAACATGTAAGCATATTTTATCATACTATTTTCTAAGATTTTATTTCAGTCTTTTTCTGTGGAAGTGTCTGCCACAATAACTGGAGTAGGTACTGCTTCCTCTCTTCCAGATAGCACTGTTTCCCAGATCTTGTGAAAATACAGTCTTTCTTCTGGACTACCTGACCCTTGTACAGCCCCCACTCAGGTTCGACTAGCCCATAGATTTTCACTAGCTTAAGTGTTTCTCAGGCTTCTTCTAGCACTTTGTGAATTCCTCTGAGACCCCTTCACAACTCTTTGAGGACCACAACACATAACCAAAAAACCCTCAGTCCTACTGTCATACATAAAATCAAGGGTTTGGCTTTCGCATTCATAAAATGAAAAATCATTAAGTTAAAATTCTGGTTAATGAAGTTGTTAATTAGTTCCTGAAGTTAATAAGAGTTTGTAGTTCATGTTTGAGTGTTAAGCATTGTTTTTAAGTGTTAAACAAAGTTTTAGAGTCTACCTTTTATTGAAAACTCCTACAATAATTGTGAATAAAATCTCCAAGTTCAGCTGTGCTCTAGGGAGAAAAGCCCCCCACCCATGGCCAAAGGGCTGTTTTTAGCAGCCAGACGTTGGTCTGTCACCAAGCTCCATGGAAACCATGAATTTCAATGAGGCAGTATCCCGCCTAAAACCCAGCTGACATCACCCCAAAGACTGCACCCTAGAAACCAACGAGCCATTGGATAAAGGACTGTACATCATCCCTGGACTCTACCAATAATCCTCCACCTTGGAGGCGGGCTGAAGGCGGACTGAGGGCGGTGATGGGAGGAGCAAGACGGATACAAGACCGGGGGCACACTCGGGAGAGCTGCTTTTTCCTGCTTGAGTGGTGCTGCTTGGCAGCATTCCTGCTCGGGACTAGCCTAGGCAGAGCCCGGTGCGGGGCTCATAGGCCTGCATATCATCTTGCTTTGCTTGGGGGTAGCCCAAGTTACACCCAGCACTGCAGGGTCTTTGTTTTGGGCCCTTAGCTGTTTCGGCTAGAACAGTCTCTAATCGTTGTGGACCCGGATTTTTTATGGGTTTTTTTTTGGTTTGGTTTTGTTTTGTTTTCTAATTACCTTTTTTATTTAATAAACCTGTTTTCCCCTAAATATCAAGAATTGCTTCATTTTTCACACCTACAGTGAAGAAAAGGCAAATTACTATTTGCGCTGCCTTCCATGTCCTTGGTAATGTATAAAGAGAGGAGGCAGCTCTAAAATAGAGGAGTAAAACAAAGAAAGAGTCATTTCTGAGTCAGCTGTCACTTGATGTTAGAAAGGGCAAAGTTGCTAATACCTGTGCATGGCAGCCTATCCATCCACAGACCCCCAGGCTAAGAGATAGTCCAGAGTGGATGAGTGTGGATATACTTTCCCAAAGTACTGAAAGCTTGATGAACTTCCTGTGGACGTTGGCTGTTTTGATATTTATGATTAAAATCATCACCTTAAAATAAAACAATGGTAAGCCCTGGGTTAGAAAGGCAACTGCATTGGTAAATCTTGTGTTTTCTCCTTGTCATATTTCAGAAGTGGCTAATTAAATGCAGACTTACTAAATGAGTAGCACCACACCACAGAAAGCTCGCTTTGTTTCTGGGCTCTGCTATGTACGTGTTCAGCAATAAAATGCTTCTTTCCCTCCCGACCTGTCAAAGGCAAGGGCATCATATCATGAGTTAGTGCTGGGGGATGTGGGGGTGGGTAAGGAATGGTGGCCCAGAAGTTGAGGTGGACAAAGGCTTGATGATCCAGCTCATATGACCTAATAGACTGTGTCACTGCCTTTGGGAAATACAAGCCTCCTGACACATGCCCTTGGCTGGAAGGTCAGAATAGAAAAGGCCAAGCGCAGAAAATGAAGCCCTCCAGCTGAGAAAAATAATCCAACCATGGATTGGAGAAAGCTTTATTTTTGCCTCCAACTTTTTTTTTTTCTTCAAAATTTTCAGACTTGATGCATTGCTGTAGTGCACTTCACATCTGATTAAATTAGTCACATTGCATTATGCCATATCAAATGTGACATGTTGCAATGGAATGTGAATAGCATATAAAGATGTACCGGCATCACAGAGCTGCTACCTGCTTCTGACACATCACTCTGTGAGCAGCAGGTAAAGGAGGCATGCAAGGTCCAAATCCCTCCTTGTTATTTAGTCATGCTTTTGCAGCTAAACAGTAGTTTCTTGTATGGTTACTTAATTTTGTATCAATTTAGTAATCAGTTACTCAGAGAAACTCTTAGCTACCCCACACCTGCTTGTGATAATACACAAGGAAGCACCTAATCGGGATTCAGCCCATCCCTTAAAAGCATACTAAGTATGCTAACTAAAAGAAGACTAGCAAGATGTAGAGCATATAGATAATTGCAACCTACAGAGAACAGGGTAGAGACATCATGTTATTGCCTGTGTGCATACTCTTAGTATTATTTTGGGGGCTGCACGAATCCCACCATGGGGAAACTCTAAAATGTAGCTCACTGACTAAGCACCTCCTGTTAGGCTGATATCAGGGCTGCTCTTGTGGTGCTCCGCAATGAATTGAAACTACTACATCTACTACTACATGAAAAACACAGAGAAAGCTTTAATATGATAGTCCACCTCTCTTATGGTAAATGCCTGCACCCCTGCATGGCAACACAGATCAAAGGATTAAAGAAAATCCATGCTAATTTGATCTGGACCAGACCACTACAAATCCACAGCCCAATTTGTATTCACTCTGGACTTGATGTTTTATCTGGGGTTCTTGCAGGATAGTTTGAAAGAGACAAGAACAGTTTCAGGAAGAAGGTCTGTTGAACTACTTGCCAAAGAGGTTGTAGCTCATTGCCACTTTTCTTTCATGTTCCTAGAAGTTGATACCAGTATCCGGTAAATACCAAATGACTGAGCCTTCCTATGAAATGACTACCTAAGCAGTCAGCAAAGACCTTTGGTTGGGTAATCCACACTAAAAGACCAGAAAGGGGAAGTCTTTCTGGGACTTAGTCCTGGCTATACAGCTTATTCTATGTAACTTATTTTTCATATGTATATAATGAAATATATTTTACAAACTATGGAGAATTCACTTTGTATTAGTCATCTGAGGATATAAGCTTCTAAGTTATAATTATTAATCACAGCTTTTTTCTGTCATGCAGTACTGGGATTTTTTGGACAATCCTGGAGGTCCCTGGCTCAGGGGTTTTGGGGAGCCATAGCACAGCAGAAAGGTCTCCTTACTTGAACAAAGCTCCTGTAACCAAAAGGGTTTAACTAAAAGGATGCAATGGGGACTCCCACAACTCAGCGCCATGAGATACTACACGAAGCTGAACAAGGAGGTTGGCCTAGCTGGGAGGCTTTGGTAACTCAGTCTCAGCGAGTCTGACTGCAGTGCTCATGCTCATTACTTTGTGTTCCCTGGGGGAGTTGTGTCCTATCCTGTGATTCTTTCACAGCATTCATCCTTCCTGTTCTGGGAGGAGAATAACCAGGTTTTGACAACTTTTGTGGTGCATCTTTTACAGTGGAAGTCCTTTTGCCTACGGTATCTGGGCACTGCATTGTCAGGTAAATACACAGTTACAATATACCTATGAGAGGAATATCGTTCAGGCTATAATAATGGAAGTTGTACTCAGTCTCTTAACCACATTTTACTTTATGCTGTCTGTTTTTCAGACGTTGTCATAGCCAGAAGTGTTCAATCCACACATGAATGCAAATTGATGTTCTGAATTTCCTAATGACATTGTTCAGTATTGTCTTTCTCACAGTTTCCAGTGTTAACTGAGGGCAGGTATCCCCAATAAGTGCATGTGTGTCATGGTGTTTAATGAAAAATTAGTTTGACTAATTAAAATCAAGACCATGGCTGTACACTTAAGAAGAAGCTAACATACCAGAGTGCCTGAACATACAGACCTTGCTTGGGAAAATCCCCATTGTAGGGGCTAAGCAAGAAGCTGAGCCCACTAAGCTGTTCTAATGCCTCTGCAGCACACCTCTGAAAGCCTTATAGAAAAAGCTGTAGCTGACATGGGATACGTTTCTCTTTGCTTTTCTCATTCCCTGCAATTGGCTAGTTTTGAATCTTTTCCAGCGTGTGGTCCAGAAAGGGAGGAACAGTTCCATTCATAGATTGTCCTGGCTTCCCTTTTCTGTCTTTCTGTGGTTCCTCTTTCTTCTTATTCGAATTCATACATATTGAGCAGATGAAATGAATAACAAAAGGCAACTGTATTGTAATTAATGCACATATGTAAAACCAGTGCCTGCATAGCTGACCTTTCCATTTCTGTATATTTGGCTGGGTATAAAAGAAACTGCCAACACAATTTTCCATTGGCAATGATGTGTTTATGACTGTACCGAACTGTAACACCTTCTATTTTCTGATGGATGAATATAGTAAGAAGGATGGTGATTGTGAAACCTGGTCTGGATCTGAGGTAGCCCAGAGCAGTGCCTTTTCTGAAGTTTGAAACAGTTCCAGGATATCTAAGATGTGCTCTCAACATTCCCTGGATTCAGCTGCTCGAGTAGTCCCTGTTCCAAACTTGGGAAATTTGAAAGAAATACATCAAATACATGGTTATATAGTCTCACCTGCAGCATGTCTGATGGAGACCAAAGGGCTGATGTTTGAAGGAGACTGATGGGTACATACTCCCAAAAGAGCATCCTTGGAGGAGGAAGCTGTGCACAGCACAAAAGGCACCTCAAGCTCAAGAGCATATCTCAGGTTGGTTCTGAACTAGGAACACCATGGCCTTCCTCCTAGGCTGTAGGAGATCTTACTTGCCATGTGTCATCATCAAAATGGAGTGCCTTGCTGGCTATACCTGTGAGTGGAATAAGTCCTATGCAACAATCTAGGCAGACCTTTTCTGAGGCTTAGGGGTTAAGATCATACATGGATGTATGACCTGGTCTTTGGCTGGTCGTGGCTTCACATGAATGTTGGCATTTGAGCAGCTGCAGTCTGGTTTGGGATTGCTATACAATCACCACAGATGATGCTGGCTCCTATCCAGGCCAGGATCTGGGAGGAGCACAGCCTTCACACTCACTGGCTGGCCCAGTAAAGATGGGGAAATTTGATGCTGCCCCAGCGGTAAAGCCAGGATTTTAACTGCCTGATCAGCCATTTGATTTGTCTGGAGACCTGGTACGTGTATCTCGGTGCTGGGGAAAATAGAGGAAACACAATCTAATACTGAAGTCACGGGAGTGGAAAAGCTGTGTTGTTGCCCACCCTCTTCACTACTTGGTTTAGTCTGGTAAGCAAGGAGCATCCAAAGTGCTCCCAGGCACACGTGTGCACGCACAGACGTGGTGATCACAGCATGGCCATTGGTGCAGTTAGAGCCAAGTGTTTCCAGCCACCAACAAACCCTGTGCTGTAGAGGCACATTCTGGTGGGCACAAGGGGAGCAGGAGCTTCTGCTTTTGCAGGAAGAGTGGTAGGTTTGAAAAAGCCCTAAGAATTAGGACTGCTATTGCTCCTATTAAAAGATAGGGAAACTACTGTTTGGTTACTCCTGAGCTTCATGGCTGCCACTGGAGAGCTCAGCTGAGTGGGGAGAAGGAGGAATTGTTATTAAGCCTAGTTAACATGAGTCCACAAAGTTAGGAGTGCAGTCAGGAGGGCTCTGTACATGCAAGAAGTAAGTCAGAGAGTGGCTCCTTCAGGAGCCATTTCAGGTCCAGTGAGATCTGAATGGCTGCCTAAGGCTTTTCTCCCTGCCCTGGCTTCACAGAGACCTCACGGGCACCACGCTGGTGACTCGGTCATTGCAGTTTAGGTGAATCCAGCCCTTCAAGCTCAGACACTCTTAACAAGTTACTGCAGGGCTACAAGGGACTGTTAGGAAAAAAACTCAGCAAATTTTGCTTCAGAAAGGCATCCAGACATCTCCCTGTGTACTGCTAGGGCTTGTCTCTTGTGGAGCTGCCTGCTGTTTGCCAGGAGTCCCTTGAAAGATAGCAAAGGCTAGTACCTGATGTTTAGGGGCAAGGAAACAGAGGCAATGGGAGGTAAGGATGGCACAGGGCCACAGGGTGGGCCAGAGGAAGATTTAGAATTAATGATTGGGATTGACTGTTTGTTTATTCCTCACCCTTGACTGGCAAAGGCTGTTCCGACTCTCATTCAAAACAGAAGCAAGGCAGCAGGTACTTTGTGGATGGGGAAAAGAAGATGCCTGAGGGACACCTTCAGCCCCCTAGAGATGCCATTGGTGAAATGAATGTGGTTAAGAGGCTACTTCCCTTTGTAGCCACCTAAGTCTAGTCTAAGGAGCACCCAGGAAGACTTCTGAGCTCCCATAGCCAGGTGCTTGCCCCGGCTGAGCCCACAAGGTCCCTCATGCTCCAGCTCCTACAGGAAAGAAATCTGGGAGTGTGTGAACCAGAGTCTAGAAAGGAGCCAAAGTCTGGCGCAAGACCACAGCATCTTGACACAGCCTCTTTCCTGAGGAAGACAGAGGAAAGGAAATCTGTCTCAGAAGACCTTCCCTTAGTGTTTGCTGGAGCCTCTCTACGCTGCCGCTGAAGCCCGGCAGCCCCTTGCCTGTTATTTTACACTTCATACCCAGGCAGCAGGTAACAGCTTTGCTGGGAGATGTGCAGCCAACTTGTGAGGACGTTTTCCAGTTATTCACAGCCAGGCATCATAGCAGAGCGCAAGCTAATCTGCTAGCTACTGAATTTGCATATACACAGGCTTTAATAGCAAATGAAATGAACTTTCTGTGAACTCTGTAGCTCTTATACAACATTTTCAATTAATATCTGCTCACTGGAGTTAATAGATTTCTCCTATAATATTTACAAGACTGTATGGACTCTCTCTTTTGGCTAATTAACACATCTTTAAATTCCTTTGACTAAGGCTTTTTGCTGTCTGGTGAGTAATATTTGATTTATCAGGCTTTACATCCAGCTATTTGGGGAGAGGAGTCATATGCTCATTTAAAAAACAGTCTTTAATATTCTGTCCTCTCATAGTAAGACAATGTAGCAATCTTCGACTATGTAGTTTGGTATTTTGAAAGCTTCCATTTTATCTGTGCTTTCATTTTAACAGTGCCACTTCATTTTATGTGGGGAAACCGGGGTAACTGATTTTTTCAAATGGTTGAGAGGATTACACCTTCACTCCAAGCCTGATTCTGCTTACAAGAAATACACAGAACCATGAAAACTGGCATTGCTTTTGTCCCGGGAGACTGAGCACTGTTTTGTGATGAAAATGATCTTTGCCTGAAGCCAACAGGAAAAAAAAAAAGGCAGCAAAACAAGATAAAATCCTCTACCATCTACCACAGCTTGTGTCACCAGAATTGCTGATGAACTGGAGACAGTCTTCCGTACTGGGAAAGTTACCACAGCCTTTACAAAAAGAATAGATGAGAATCTGATGCTTTCAAAACAGAGCTCCACACTTCCATATCTAGAGGAAAACTAAGTCTGGTTTTCCTCATAATGAGCCCTCAGTATCAACTACACGTTTGATTTTCTCGAAGTGCGCTTGTGTGCTCTTTTTGGAGTGCCTGCTTCTGGACTCATGTCATCGGGCACGGACATCTGACTCTTTTTAATTCCTCACTTCAGCACCTCTGTGCTACAATTAAAGTTTATCCAAGAGCATAGTCAATCAAAGTAGATAGCACAGATCTTTGTAAGAGGACGCCTTTGCTTTAAGGAGCAATAAAAACTTCATTTTAAAAAACCGCACAAGTGGCATCTGATTTAGCAGCCTTTGAACTCAGCAGCCTGAGTGTGGAAGTTCAGGGCGTATGGTTATTTGTTCAGGTGGATACCACTGACACTTGGGGGTCATATTTTTCAGATTTTCTTTCCTATCATAACACTAAGAGATTTCTTTTTAAAACAAGAAAAAATAAAGCTGACACCACAGAGAGAGTGAAGAGGACAATCTGCCTCTTCTTATCCTTGCAGGGGCTTTTGTGTTTAAATCATGCAACATGGTAGTCTCAGAATCTTCAAGAACAGGTTTGGGTATCAATATTCACTAGTAAGTATATCCCTGCTAGTAAATTGAAGCAGATTTCTGGTTTTTCTTTCTGGAAAAAAAAAAATCTGTTTCATAATGCTCCAAGTATTACTTAAAATGCCTTAAGTACTAGCATGCTTACACATAAAGGTAAAAAAGCAACAACAACACAGACTAGCTAACACTTTTTCATCGTTTTATTTCCATAGTGAAATTTACCTTCCCACGTGGAAAAATAAAGCAAATAGTAATATAGCTCCCTAAATATACTTTTCATAATGACCTTATAATAAGCAAAGCTGGTGGCCTCACATGTTATATAGTTCTATTAAAACAAAAGTGCCTGCTTATTAACTTCCCCTACCCAGACATTTTTGCTGAAGTTCTCAATACCAGGTGTCTACCCAAGCTGACTGATTTTTAAAATCTTTTTTGCCGAATTTTTTCAGCTATTTTCCAATCTGCCTTAGAAAACCAATAAGAGTATTGTTCTTCCCAAATTTAAAATTTTGGTGGTTTTATCTTTGAGGCTTTGGAAGGCCTTATGCTTCAAAACAGGGATCTGATATTTGGCACAGTGTGACCTTTCCAGAAGGAGGTGATTTACCATGCAAACCCTTCAAAACATGAAGCATCAAGCTTCTGAAGTGTTAGATTTTAGGAGCTTCATGTCTGGTTCCCATTAGGCGTGGTCCAGACAAAGACCAACCATCATTTTCTCGAAGTTTTCAAATTCCTGGCATGGATAGGTTGGAGCTGGGTAGAGAAGTGTGAGCTCCTGGGAACTCTTTCTTCCCATGATCGCGGTGGACTCCCAGCAAGGCACCAGCAGCCTGGCTCGGTGATAGTTGTTCTCATGGGAGCTTTGCTTTGCTGTCTCATTGGAAATATCAGAGCACTAAGAGCTGTTGAGGACCCTAATAATGGCAGTCCTTTAAATAAATACTCTGCTTTGAATGGTACATGCCTAGTATTTACTCTCCTATACATACACCATCTATGAAAGAGTCATATGTATTCATATGCACAGATGCACATGGGTTGTTCTGAAAGTTCAGATTCGTGGTGCCTCAAATTCAGGACCTGAAATTCTTCAGTGCTTTGGATCTTTATTTCTGTGAGCTCTAGTTCACCATTTATAAAACGCAGACAACAGTCTTTGTCTTATATCAGTGTTGTGAAAATATTCTTCCTTGCTGTTTGAGGCCATCCAGTTCTACAGTGAGGTGTACCATAAACATGTCTACAAAGAGCTGAGGAATTCTGCCTTCTGAGCAGGATTTGAATATTGTGAAATTCATAAAACACATGACCACACACCAAACAGCTGAAAGACAATGTTGGATAGTTGTTCACTCTTTCAGACACTGAGTCCTGCAGAGATGCGATAGAAGAAATGGAATTTGATCAGGTAACAATGAATCTTATTTAAACATGGCATTCATTCCAGGACTGTCTGAATTCTGGGTTTGAGATCTTATAAATGCTTGCCTATGCATCTTCTTTTTTATCTTGTATTTTATAACATTCTTTTAATTTTGTTTGTGTGATACAATCTAAAGCATGAAAGGACCACTTTGGCAAGCAAACACTGCCATTCATCTGTACTGTAGAATTAATTTCATTTGTGTCTGCTGGAAACAAACCACGGTGAATATACTTCTTTTAAAGTGTGTCAGTGTAAAATGACATTTAACATAGAAGATATCTTCAATTAAAAAGAAAAAAAGTAGTGAATCAGGAAAGAGATGAACAAAAGAAACAGTATGCCCAAGAAAGTACTAATTTAGACTAGCAGAGGGCTGAGAAGAGCTATTGAACAATTTCATTATCACATCCTTTTCAAAGAAGGAAGGCTCCTGCTTTCCTATTTCACGATAATTGGATGAAGAAATGTGGGTGGGAGCACAATTCATTGCAGAATTTGATGAATTATTTACTAATTAAGGAGAGAAACAGGATAGTATGAGCTATATTACTTCGATATGAATGTTCCTTTTATTATATTATTTATACACATGCAATTGTTGCTTTTATTAACTAAGAGGTTAATCACTTGAATGGGATGCTTTGCATTCTTTACAATTACATACACCAGCAAATTGGCTAATTTTATGTGAAAAAAATAACCTAGCAATTTTTCTAGTACTTATCTGTATGGTGCAGTTTAATAACATTTTTGCACTGTGTAAAATGAATAAACCAGCTGGTCTTGTGTTTTGGCAGCAACACTGCACATTGCACCATGGCACACACAGGCTCAGGAGCCCTCGTCGGGGTTCAGGCGCACTGCAGAGGTGATGACACACAGCTCCCCCAGGCTGGAAGATGAACCTGATGACGTACTGTGCATCCAGACAGCCTGTTTATGGGGCAGGCTTGAGAATGACTTCAAAGGTGACTGCCTCATTTTTTTTTTCTGCAGCTGGGAGTGCCATTTTGTTCTAGGGATATTGTTTCTGTAGCGAACCAATCTCTGCCTAGACTGGGTGAAATTAAAACTGCCCTGCTGTGTGTGTAACACCCTGGTAGTGCAGAGGGTGCAGAGAGCCCCTCCTGCACTCAGCCCCTCGGTTTCTGGGGCTGAAGGACTCATCCCTTCCGCTGCTGCAAAGCCTCGATGTCTCTGCGTGCAGAGCACTGGTGCCATTGAACTGCCCATGAGCCTTTCCCCCCGTACCATCAGGCAGACTGACACTGACAAGCCCCTTGATGGTAATTCCACCCTGCTGCTGTTCTACAGAAAGCACATCCAGGACTTTGTGAACAGGTGCTGTTCAGATAAGATCCAAACAATGGAAAATGTGCCTGCAGGAAAAGGATTTTTCATCTGGACGTCTCTTCGTGTCTAGATCACCTCACCAGAACTCCAGAGCCCACACTGTAGCTGTCCATACCACTTAATTTTTTTATTTTTTACACACATACAGATTGTTAAAAAAAAACCCCCAAACATATGGTCTCCAGACAGAAACACCTACCTCTATTTAAAATATATAAAAATATGAAAGGATCTCTGTTTAGATTCCACATTCACATGCCCCACCCTTTCTTCCCTGATGCATATAAAGACATTGATATGTTAACTTCATTTTTTAGTCATTAGAAAAGTAAGTAAAAGTACATGGTTTGGGGTGATGATGTAATAAGTTATTTAATGATTTTCACTGATTCAATGAAAAAGTATATCTTATTGTTCACTAGAGATGGGGGATGGGAAGTTAATATACATTTTGCTTTAGATATGAAGCATTTTAGGAACATTAATGGATTTTTTTTTTCAATTGTAACCACATGAGGTTTTATTAAATTTTAAAATGAAAAAAAAATGCAGATGGGGCAGCTCAGCCATCTAGCTCACTTTTCACATCTTCATAACCCACCACAGTGCAGCAAAACAAAGCATTCATGACTGCAGCCCTGGGAAGGTCTGGGGAAAGCCTGAGCCCTACACTGAAGGAGTCCATTCTCCACTGCCAGGAATAGACGTATTTTCAATTTATCAAATTCTTGCCTCCGCAAGAGAGTACAGGAGAACGCTCTGACTGTTGCAGCTGTCCTGTGCAAGCATCCTTCTTTTACCATGCATTGCTGGGACACAGCTGAACATGACCCAGGAGTCCTCAACAGTTGAATCCAGGAGAAAAAACATTCTCAACTTGTCCAAGTCTGAGACGATTGAACTTTCCCTCCACTTGGCAGCTGTATTCTGAAGAAGACATGAGTCAAACATAAGTCTCTGACATACCCAGAATGTGGAAATTAAAGGGTGAGGAAATAATAATGATAGTAAGAGAGAAGCGTAGTGTATTCTGCAGTTATCCAGGGAAGAAAGCATCCTTACAGACACAGAAGCATGACTGAACTTCGAATCATTATCAGGTTTGGCAGAAAAAATTCCCTCTCAGAATCAATTTCATTTGAAAATAGTTGTTCCAAATAGACAAACAAAACACACACACATAAATATAATAAAGTAAAAAAAAATTCTTATGAAACAGTAGCGGAAAACCTTGCATTTAATAATGTCAAAATTTGCTAAGGTAAAGCGTAAGCATAATGACTATACCAGCCACCTATTTCATGGAGCTGTGGATGTGTAATTAAAAGAAGTTTTCCAAGTGAATTTTCTTTTACCTTACTGAAATGCTTCGTTTCAGGAAGATTAAGTGAAAAACTCCATCAACACTGACATCTTTCTCTTAAACATTTATTCATTAACAAATCTGTCTCGTTTTTTTAATGGAAAATCCATCAATCAAAACTTTTCAACTTGCCCCTGCCTTTCGTTGTTGGAAAATTCAATCCCCCAGTCTGGGGTGGGAAGCAGCCCCTAGGTGTGGAGATGCACAAAAGGCAGCGAGGGGTACCGGGACCCTCAGGAATGGGCACCATCAAGCCTGAGAATCAGGGAGGTCTCGTCCCCTCAGGCGCCGCTGCTGCTGTCGAGCACAAAAGCCGATCGCTGGGCTGGGGGCAGCAGCAGGCTGACCTTTCCTTCCTGGAGCCTCAGCGTGTGGTATCACAGCACAGAGCATGAAAGTGGGGGGAAGGAATATGCTCATTCCCGCACTGCCCCTCCAGATAGGCACAGATTCTCCTAACACACCAATCCAGCCATGTAATTCTGAATTTGAGAGCTTGTTGGATTCAAGGCAGCCAGTCACAGCCTGAACCTGTAAAGAAGCCAAGTGCTGAGCAGGGCTGCTGACTTGTAGCAAAGGCCGACAAAAAAGGACCCAGTAGTAGTGATAACTCAGCTTGAAGGAGTATGCTGAACCAGCTCTGCACTTAATTTTGCCTCCTCTTGAACAGAGGAGAGGCAAATACCTCAATGGGATGTGGCACACTAATATCAGGAAAATCAAGAAGTCACAGTTTTCCACACACACTTTGATGTCACCTCATGTTTTATCCTGTCTTTCCCTGGACATCTTGGGTTCTGTGTGAAAGCTGCACTGGTCAAGTGAACCCACTGTGACGCTTCAATATGGCTGGGCTAGCAGTATATGCACTTTTAAAATGAAAATTTAATAACAGTCCATATGGTTACAATTAAAGAAAAATCCATTTACATCTTAAAATGCACACATTTTATTGAAAACAGGCTACATAAACACATCTGGAACACAGCTTTAGATCGAAAGCATATGCAGGGTCTGATTCTGTCATTGCTTGTGCTGGAGTAAGCAGAAATTTACACAATCAGAGTCGGTTCACAGGTGTAAGGCCAATGGGAGATCAGAATCTGACCTAGGGCCTTTCATTTCAACAAACAGAATACTGCCAAGTTTCATTTCAATCTTGCATCTTGGAAGAGAGGGGAACCAAAAGTTTATAGCCCGTATGAAGGATTATTGTATTACGAATAACTGAAGTTTACAGAAAAATTATTTCCAATGCTTAGATCTGTGGTTCCACTCTCCACAAAAGCAGACAGAAGAGCGAGCAGTAACTTCTCAGCTTTAGTAGGCTTTTTTTATTGAGAGGTATGTGCTCTAAGTGATGTCCAGATTTCTTCCATACACTGCTACAATTAGTCCATCTTCCACTCTACCTTTCTGAGTTTAAAAGTAATGTAACTGCAAATAATTGTATCATATTTAATCAAATGGACTCTCCATTTTTTCATGGCCTTGCCTTCTGTTTCAGGGGTGCTCCACACACAGATAAAGGATACGTAGAGCTAAAATACCTGAAGTCCTGAGTATTTGCAACGTGTTCTGAAATAAACACGTAATACAATGTTTCGCCTCTGCTCAGAACAGGACCACAGCAGTGGCGCACGAAACTGACAGGTGGGTTCACTCACTTGGAATTGCAGCTATCTTGGGGTTAAATGTATTCCCTTCCTAGCAGAATTCCAAAAGAAGTCAACCAACACATTATGGCTGGATGTTAAACGTGCAGTGTATTGCATTATGGGGCACAAAGCACATTCAAGATAAATACAGTCCTTCTTATTTCACTCTCATGTGTATGTTCCACCACATGCATCCAGCAGGGCAGTAAATTAAAAACACTTCACCGAGATAATGGTAGATAATTTATTCTGGTTTTACACACTGGTTTTAGCATCCAGACATGGGAAGCTCCCATTGCAGCCAACCTTATCTCTTTTCCAGTGGGATTCGCTTCTCTATTGATCAGCAAAGGCTCAGGATCTGTAAGATATCAGATTTTTAATTTCATAAGTAAGTAAAAATTAAACCCTTGTAATTCTGGGCTGTGTGCTTTCATGTGTGTGTGTGTTATTGTGCTTGCTCCGTGTCGTGTTGTCCAACAGGACAAACGTGTACCTGCACACTTCATTTAATCCACTGTTATAACACTATAATTTCTGGGATAGAATGTGGCCATCAGCTAGCAGTCCATCATTCTCCTATGAATACCTAAGGAAACACTGTATCTTATGTTAAAAGCTGGAGGTGAGTTTTAGGGTTGAAGGAATTTAGTTACTTGGAATAGAATTTGGTCCTGAGACGGAAGCTACCATCTTCACCTTTTGAAGCATGCCATGGGATCCTTAATGACCACAGATGGTCAAGGCCCCAGTTTTATGTCTCATCTTAGAGAGACAAAACAGCCTTTATAGATCTAGATGCAACTAACTGCTGGCAAAAGCTGAAACTTTTACATTTAATGAAGCTGAGGATCTAAGAGCAAATAGCAACTATTGAACTTGTTATGGACAAACCCAGAGTCTGATTAAGTCCGTGGAGCATTCGCTCAAAAAAAAGCAGCCCGTTGTGGTTTACATGTCAATTCTCCTTCACCGTTAGAGAAATCACTGCATTCTCTGTGGTCTGTGGACACAAAAAAGGCATCTGCTCAGTGTACCAGGACCAAAGACTGTGCTTCCGATGAAGCCTGCGAGCTGTGCTGGGAATGAACTCTCATGGGGCTGAGTATCTCATCTGGATACTCACCTCAGAGAAAACATAGCTCAAAACAAGACTTTTGGCTTCTGCAATGCAATTACCTTGATATTCTCATTAACACAGCATAGCCTGCTCTAGGGGCCTTACAGGATGGGAGGTGTAGCCTGGAAGCTCCAAGTGACAGATGATTTTTGAGAGCCCCTGTGCCAAAGAAGGAGTGTTTCCCCTGGGATTTGTGAATTACCTTTCAAGTTACCACAATAAAGGTGTGTTATTTTAAAGAGCTCTAGAGGGCAGGACTGTATGGCTAGTCTAACAAAGCACACAAATAATCCAGGGAAAAAAATAAGGCTGTATTCTTCAGGCTCATCTCCCCTAAAAAAAATAAAATTGACATCCAACTTTGGGATTTTCTGGGGATATAATTCAGGGCATTATGTTGGTTTAATTAGCAGAGTTTCTTCTGATTTGCAACTGGATGTGTTGAATTCAGACCCCCTAAACTTGTTCAGCTTGCAGGCCACTCTTCAGCTCTCTGATGTTTTTGTGCTTTGCAGTCATTTTCTACTGCTCTGCTGCCAAGCTTCACAATTAACTGGAATGTACAAACATTTCTCCTGGGTTTGACGGGAGCAGAGACCTGTCTGTGTGCTGAAGGTCATGTGAGAAGTTTCGGCAGGGTGCACTGTCTGAAGCGACAGCCTCTTGACATCCCCCTTGCAACCCAGTGTGCTCATTCTAGATGTTTTTTGACCATACTTTGGCTGCTCTCAGTGTTTATTTTGGAGCTGGAAACTATACCCAAAAGGAGAGCTGTGTTTTTACTGCCCAGCGGGAGGCTGAGCCTGCAAATCGGATCTGATCTGACTCACCACTGTAGGAGAGAAAACAAGCACATCCTGAGCCTCGATCCAAGTGTGGAGTCCTTACCTAAACCCCCAGCCCCAGGGAACTCCAAGAGCTGGAGTTTGGCAATCCTTGAGTCTCTAGAGTGTTATCCAGAGATTTCTTCCCATGCAGTCACATTTTCAGTGAGGAGGCTTCCTATAGCAATAAGGGATGATAAGGATTACTGTGATTTTGCATAATTCCACGTAGTTTGAAGTAAGTTTTCTTTTGTAATCCCCCGTGTTACCCTTCTTGTTTATTGTGTTTAAAATACAGTTCTGGTTTATAATTCTTTTTAATTTTCTTAACACATGAAAGCGTATATTGAAGGATGTAAGGCCTGTGCTGGCTGATCTTGCAAGTAATCGTTAATATCTAAGTCATATCTATAGCAGAGCAAAATAACTCCAGTGGAAGACATTGATGCTGACTCACAGCAAAGGAGCCACTCAGGGTTGTGCATCTTGGCTGTCAGGCCCTGACAGGCTGGGGGTGGGGTTAGATTTGAAAATCTCAGACTAAACTTCTGTGTATGGTTGTTCTTTGTGCCAATGGCCTAAAAACAATTTCTCTGTCTTTGTTAAAGCGGTTTCAAATCTACATATGAAAATCAATATAAAATCTTTAGTATTTTGTGACTGTTGAGCGCAGGTAATGTTGACTTTGAAAGCAAAGCCTGTTCACTTTTCACTATTGAGAAAAATGATATTCAGGAAGAAATAAAACAGGGCTTAACTGAAGGTTCCATGAAAGCTTTGAAGGGGGCTCCAAGGGAAGTGCTATGTTTTCCCCTCTTTTATGGACAAAGGTGAATGAAGGGAGCAGCAAGATTAGCAGGAAGACATATTTTAAAGCTGGAGACAACAACTCGTCTGAAAACAAAGTCTCTAGTCAGCACTATTCATAAAATGCCAGGTTCCTTAAAAATAAAAAATAAGGAAGAGTTGCTAATAATAAAAAAAGAAGAAGAATTAAGCCTCTGTTTTTATTGCAATATTTAGTCTTTTGCTGTTCTAAATATGGAAGCTCAAAAGTTGCACGTCAGCAGACAGGCTCTCCACCTATAGTTAGAAGTGTAGGTTGGTTCCAGGATGTGATATGATAGACATGTGTAATACTGTATAATATTGCACAGGGGCTATTTTATCTTTCTAAGAGCCATACTGTACAATACTGAACTAGTTTTGCTAGTCCCTCTGATGGATACAAAGTGCAAAGTGGTATCCATATGGCCCTATGGAAGTATAACATCACATTCTTCTAGCTTATACAAGTTTAATGGCACTGAATTAGCATGGGCTGCCCTTTGGTGCTAATTCTTTCTGCACTCAGGGGGTTAAAGGAGCTTCATACTATCCAGATGTTCAGTGGCTCCTGCAAATGAAAGATTAGCAATTTTTGCAACTGCTGCTCTTTCTTCTGCTCCCTTTTTAAAGCTGATATTTTCCTTAAGAACTTGCTTAGTATCTGAGTCAGAGGAATCTCTTCCCTCAGGTAAATCAATCAATAGGCTGCACAAGAAAAGGAACAAAATGTAGAGGAGGTAGGCCTGAGTTGTATTAATTTGTTTACAGGAATTGCCTTCCAGGGACCAATATATTCATCCCAGGGTTTCATTTTCCTCTGTGAAATAGGAATCAAACACAGCATTATTTCAGGGTATAAAAATAAAATAATAAAAAGTAGCTCAAATTTCTTCAAAACCCCCCACATTTTTAGTGTTAGTCAATAAGTGTCCCTATTAATTTTTCAGATTAGACTGTAAATAAATGGTACAGGTATCAGAAATACAGCTCTTAATTCCCACCTGCCACCAACAAGGTATCCTGGAGGGAAATAGGAAAAGTAGCCAAAATTCATTTCAATAAACAAATACCAGCTTCATCTCTACTAAGCCTATCTTTTGTACACATAGGTTTACTCGGGTTCCTGCTGCTGCAAGAGCTGTTCAAGCATGGAATAAGCAGAGTTCCAATGAGACAAAACCTTCTGCCTCAGCTGGCATTTTAAAACTTGTTTTCTTGCTGCAGCTCAGCTAGAATTTTTCTAACCTTAACAGAAAGGCTAGATTTCACATCTTGCTCTAATATCTTCTTTTCCAGTGCTCCAGTTATCGTACAGGAAGCAATGAATTGTCTGAGGCAGAAAGCGATGTCGGATGTGTGTTACTAGCACCGTGACTGTGCTCTGTGAAACTCCCCTAATGAAGACATGCACCAGGCTGCTCTTGCTGCTCTTCCTCTGCCTTTTGTGAAGTCCAGACATGTACTCTGCCTGGGAACAAGCTCCTTCTCATGCAGCTCCACCAGCTTCCATGCAAAGAAATCTAGGCGGAGATAGTAGCATCTTGTATTAGTTAAGCTGATTTGGGGGCATGCTGGTAGCTAGTTATTTGAAGAAAGTGTTGGCTTAAACTTATGACTACTTGAATTAATTGCTTATTTAATTTAATAGGCACTGATGTGTTTGTTTGGTGTTGATCCTCAGTGCCCTGAGGGCACTTCCAGCCTTTCCATACCCAGCTACCCCAGGGCCACTCCTGGGGCTGCCCATTGCTCCAAAACAGTGAGGATCCTGGATGTCATAATCCCCCGTTCTACAAGGGGCAGAAAACAGTTTGGGAGCACTGAGTAGGACAAAAGGAAAGAGGCACTTTGAGGAGAAGGGTTCTTCCACAGCAGAGGACTCCGTTATGGGCTTGCGATGATTCCAGCACAGCCCATCAGAGATGCACCACTGCATCCTGAGATACAGCCAGGTTGTAAATGGACCAGGACTAGCATGGGCCATGAGCAGGCTGGGCCACGGTGCACATGAACCAGGTCACACACACACTTACCCAGCATTGCTCCAGGAGTAGAGGTTATTGGCAAGGAGACAGCTGTGCGCTGAGACTCAAGGCTACAGTGAGAAGTAGCTGCAGAACAAGGGAAAGAGAGGGGGAGAAAGAAAAGCAGGGGGGAAATAAATATGAAAAAACAAGGACCTTCAATCAATTTCACCAATATGAGGATCTCAAGGGGTGGAAGAGCTGATTCTCTAGGACTTCTCCTTAACTCTTGTCCCTTCCTAAATATCTTTGATATGTTAGTGGCTAGCTATGCTTACATAT
Source organism: Oreocharis arfaki (assembly GCA_013398015.1). Lineage (NCBI taxonomy): Eukaryota > Metazoa > Chordata > Aves > Passeriformes > Paramythiidae > Oreocharis > Oreocharis arfaki. The sequence continues at coordinate 853,862 of VZRR01009634.1, read as the reverse complement.
TTTGAAGAGACCATAGAATTTTATTGTGATGTGCTCTGTTTAGCAGCAATATTTATTGCAGGTGAGATTTAGGATCAGGCATGGTCCAGCTGCAGGCACTTGACACTTGTAAGCAAGAATTTGATCTATATTCCCATTTAACAAAACTAAGTTCTCAGCAAGAGGAGGGCTAAACCTTAGCATGTTACTTTCTTCCAACATGACAGATCCTGAAAGCTGCTTTTGTAAACATCAGGCTTTGGGAAGGTGTAGACTCCTGTCACTTACCATTCCAGCAGAAGCAGCAGTTTGTGGATGCAGCAGGAAAGAGTTACAGCAAAGGGGGCAGGGAGCAATGGAGAAAGTTAATGATCAGATCGAAGAATGCCACTCTTGAAATCTAATAGCATTACCTCCGTGTTCGTAAGACCTACAAACTCAATCAGAGCATAGCAAGTGGGAGAGTTCACTAGCTGGCACCACAGCCTAATTTGGGAATTGTACAGAACAGTGGTGAGAGGCAGGTATTTGGAGGGCACTGAATCAGCAGTGATGACAAACTCACCACAGAGACTTCGCTAATCTATCAGACCAGAACTGCTGTTGGCCAAGCAGCTAGATCAAATCCAAAGCCCTATGGGTTGTCCCCAGTAGAGTGAGAAAATCATGATGATCTACTATTTTGGATATAGTTCTTTTTATTTTACAGAAATACATGAAGCCTTGCTTCCCAGAGCATGGGCAGAGAACCAGACAACAGGAGCCTGTTTCACTTTTTATGGCTCCTGGCTTCTTCCAGTCAGCATTCAGTCCCCAAACTCTCTCTCCAGGTAGCTGTTTTGTTTCAGGGCCACATTAGTAGTGCTCTTGCATCTGTCATGTTTTACCTCACTGACTCTTCCCTCAGTTGCTCTGGTCTTTCTGCTGTTTCTGGGAGACACTGAATTACAGACCAGTGTATCAGCCCATGGTTTGCTGTGCCAACCACCAGGGACATAGACTGGTTTGTAGCTAATGTGGGGTTTGTGCAAATTTTACTTTTTTGGGGTTGGGAAACGGTTCTTTTTTATCAGATCCCCTATATGACAAAAGTATACTTATAGCTTTCAACAGCCATCTGAGAAGGTGAAGACTAGTCTCATCACCTGAAATTCAGTCCATCTTGTGAGAGTTGTCTAAAAGTCTGCATGCTCACTAAATCATTTGCTTTTGCCAGCTGTCCAATGAAACAAGTCCCTCACCCCATAGGAAACAGCACTTGAACCTCAAGCCAGTGTCATGGGATGACTCTAAAGCATCCACCCCTACCTTGTAGGCTACAAATGCAAATCAAATACTTGCAAGAGTGAATGTTCTCTCTGAAACACCAGACACAACATGAGCTCTGTCCTGTATAACAAGCCTGTGCAGTTCAGGAAATATCTTGGGACAATCAAATTCTACGAGGAAGTTGTGGTCACTGGAAAACATCACAACTTCACCTCTTCCCCACTCCTTTCCTCCACACAATGGGGAAACCGTTTTCCCTCTCTGACACTCTCTGCCTTTTTATATCTCCCTTATGTCACTCAGCTCAGCCATAATCCCACAGCACACTGTGTTCCTCGTGTCTAGTTGGCTTCCTTGAGTCTGGCTGGCCTTGGATCACACTGTCCAAGGCATAAAACAACATTGGTGGACAACTCAGGGCAGAAACAGCATTTCTGTCACATCACAGGAGTTACCGTAATTTAGGCAATAAAAATGAGAATACCCATAAGAAAAGTCACCTTGGCTGTCCAGCTCCTTCTCTCCTTGAACTCCAGTGGCTTCTTGGCTTTTGAAATAATGTAGCACAGAAAGCTGGTCTCCCAGGCGCTGAGTTTCTTCTGCTGGGCTCTAGCCAGCTGCTCTCTTTGCCTGCTTTCTCTCTTCATTGACAATTTATTGGCTGCCCTACACCTGGTTTTCTTTTCCTCCTAAATTTTCTGTTTTCTGGGCAATCCTTCTACTTGACTCAGCTGGCAGTATATTTCCTCTGTACTTGAACGAGAGCATGTCAACTGCAAGGAGAAAAAAGAGCCGTCCCTCACTGAACCTGCCACAGTGCCACGGCCATGCCTGTTAACATCAAAATACAGTGTGCTTGGGAAACGAGACTGCTCTTCCATTTCAGTGCTACCTCCTGCTTGTACCTTTGTATTTGGTTTATTTGGATCCTCTCAGAAGGCCCCGGAGGATGGTCTCAAACATCCCTGACTCCCATCTCACCAATGGCCTCTCCTCGCTCTAGGCTCAGAGCTTATTTCCCCTATTCCCCCTTCCAGTTGCTATGCCCGGTGCCTCCCTTGGGTATTCATTTCTATGCTCAGCTTCTGAAAGCATGTTTAAAATCACTTTACATTTAAATTAGCTAAGGGCCTTTATGTTTGGATTATGACTAAAGAGCAAGTGGGTTGTAACTCTTTCCTCTCCTTTGAAATTTAACATCTCGATTAAGGAAGGTTGGAATTTCTCCCTCTCCAGCTGTGCCTTCAGCCTTTCTCCCAGCAGGTCCTCAAGTCGAGCACCAGTAGGAATAAACAGCCTGTCCGTGCTTGGGACGAATCGGGACTGGCCACAGGATGTCACTATTACTCCACAAACATGCGGAGAGTGAGGTGTTTGTTTACAGAAGGGGAGGGTCTGAGCTTTACTTGTCTACAACTCGCCAGCCTGCTGAGCTCTGGATTGGAACTTGAGGAGACACATCCCCATGCTCCTCAACAGAGCCACAATCCCGTGCAGAATTTGGCGAGGTGCATCAAGTCACAACTTGCGTACGCGTGAGTGTGTGCACACATCAGCTTCAGTTTGTCCTAAGTTTACATAGCCCTTGGGTTTCACCTTGGATATGGGATTCAAAAGGCTGCAGTCAGCCAAGAACTGCTTGTTTCAAGCCAAAATCACATTAAGCCTCTGAGTATCAAATGGTTCCCTGTAAAACCTTAAATCAGCCCAGGTCCCCTCCAACTCAGACAAGGCTCATAAAACTTAGGGTAAAATTCAGTTTCAAGTTCATAACAAAACCTAAAGGCAGGTTTCAGGTTTGCATTTGGATTTTGTTCTGAATGTTTGTGTAGCTCTGCTCAATGCAAGGTCATAGGCACTGGCTGGGGGAAAGGCTTTTTAAATGTTTCCATTCTCCAAAACAGAGATAAACACATGACTCTGAGCTGGTGCAGCCATGGGGTGAAAACTCATACGCAGCAGTGGATAGAAATGTCCATTCAGGAGAAATAAATCTTCGTAAGTGGAGTCAGAAACCAGGCTAAGTAAAAGGGTCGAAAGAAAACATCCCTATCCTGGGAAGCTGACTATCAATGTGTCAGCATAAGGACTCTTAGTCTCCTCTCCCTCTTATCTCTTCAACACCTTGTCCTTTCTTTCTTACTCCTTGAGATGTATGAGCTGCTGTACCTCAGATCTGATGTCTTGGAGAATCTCCAGCCAACTCCCTTCCAGGCCAGTAAATTTTATATTCACATCTTGCTCACAAAACACCCCAATTCAAAAAAATGTGTCCTCTGATTATATATTATCCTTGATTTGTTGAGTTCTGAGAACTTATTCCATGTTTACACCTCACTATATTGAATTCAAGTGGTTTGTGGTTAGTGGTACCTTCTTTTTCTTTTTTCCTTGGGAAGAATTGTATTATTTGCAACTCAGGAAAAACCCCATGTGTATGTAAAAATACTATTATGTTCTTAATTTTTGCCTTTTTATTTGCAAAAATTGGGTGAAGAAAAGGCTTCTCTTAAAATTTGGGAACCTTTTTGGTAGCACTGGGCTTAATTTTTACCCTTTGGATGATGAGGTAGCTAAAACACCAGAGGCAGTCGTATCCTATTCCTCTGTAAAACAGGATTGTTTCCCTCAGTATTGGTTCAGGAATGCCTGTTTTGCAGGGCTGGTGCTGTGATGGGTAACAGGCAGCAGGTGACTCATGTGGAAGAGAGACCTCTACAGAAGATCATTTTAGACAGACCTATCTTATAATATCCCACCTGGGCAGACTTCATGAAGGTTAGGCACATTAGGATCAGTTGAACAAATATTAATAGAAAAATCTGGAAGAGGATTTCTTTAGTTTCTGTGGTGCAGAAATATAAAAGTCTGTAAAAGTGGAGAGTTTGTACCCTATCAGAGGTGGAGAATTTCCACCTCTTATTTTGTGCTTGTCTTTTTCTGTGGTCTTAATGGCCTCTCACCAAATCCCATGGGCTTTAACAATCAACCTCAGGCCTTGGCATTTGCTACATCTCACTGTTTAACTTGAAAAACTCTTGATTGGGACTTTGCCTGGTTATAGAGTGCTTTTTGTGCTGTCTCCTGCCACCAAGAGATCGAAGGGAACATTGTTCATCTAGAAGACTTCCCTTCCAATTCCAGCTTCCAGCAAAAAACCAATGGACCAGAAAGGAGGCTGCTGCCTATAGGGAGGAACTGCTACTCCAGTCTGGCAGAATTACAACTCTCCACCTGAATTGGAGTGTGAGAAACCTTCTGTTTCAACTTCCCCTCTCTCTGTTGCTTTGTGTGTTTGCTTAGGCACAGAAGTTGAGCTATCAAAATAGCTACAGCAGGCTGAGAATCCTCGAGCTAGGCTGGTCCAAAGGTACACAGGTAATGAGTTAAAGAAAGCAGCTGTTGATGCATTTAGTAAGGTAGAGAAGAGCCTTGTATTTTTCATGTTATTAAGTCTAGGAGAGGATTTGTAACATAGAACTGCCTGCCTGGGCTAGTTTCTTTTGTGCTGAAACAGCAGAAGTGGCATAGCTTGCCCTTAGAGCTGGGTGAAAAACTAGCTGGCAGATACCTGTACTGACCTATGTGCTGCCATGGCTGTATTACTGACACCACTGGAGACAGGCAGCTTAAAGCCAAGTGGAATATGCCTCATGATCTCTCTTTTCATGTCCTCAGCCTACCTCGTCTTTGCTCCACAGATGATGCAGTGCTACAGGTCCATATGAATGGCAGTTCCAGTACCCCCCACCCCTGCACCAGTTTAGTGCTGACAGCAGAAGGGTTTCCCCTCCCATAGCACTCTTTCCAACACTCCCTTCAGCTCATGGCACATCCCTACAGGAAGACACATAACGTGTGCTCATCCCACAGCACACGCCTCTTATTCTCTGTGAGGATATGGAAGGTCAAGGCTGGCAGCACAAAGACATTTGGCACACAGGCCAGCTCTTATTTCCATTGTTTGAGAAACTGGGTTGTAGACATACCTGTGGTTCAGGTAGTAAGGCAGATCTATGTCATGTCTCATTGTTATCAGACAGTAACAAATGGTTCTGAAGCTGCTATCATGGGGAGTTAGATCACCTGGTCGGATCAGAGCACCATCAGTGTGATCCACAAGCCCAGTAGACCAGGCTGCTCAATTTTTGTGTTTATCTCTCATTCTCTGATGCAAGTACTTCCTGCTAAAAGAATGTTCATCTAAAACAAGTTGTCTCCAGCTCTTTATCCATGTTTTGCATTTAATACAATGTCCCTTGTAACTGAGCTGCAGCTCTCAGAGCAACAAAGGCATGTGGATGCATCCAACAACTCCATACCCTTTCTGTCCGTCCAGTTGCAGTGATGATTCCACCAGTGTAGATCAGACTTGGAAGTCATAATGTGCATGTGATACTTCACTGTTATTCTTGCCCACGTCACACAAAGAACTCAGAGTACACAGGGGTACATCAGCATACCAAGATGCTTCTGAGGCCTTATTACTCCAGAGGCAAGCATGGCAGTTCAGGTTAGAAATCACTGTGCTGAAGCCAGTTTGGTGTAGCAGAGATATAAAGAAAATTGGACTTGTACTCCTTCCTCAGCAATTCCTGAGTCTTAACTACTACACTGCATATTTTGTGTTGTGCCTTTAGACATGTGCCGTGATACTCGAGTTCAATGCCTTCTTTCTTTATTTTGTCTATTTTAGACCTCTCTCTGGATTTTACACTTTCAAACTGCCATACAGATACTAACGTGTGGTTGTATGTTTGTATCCTAGAGGTCAGTAAGCAATAAGGACACCCAACAAATATGGTACTCTCTGTCCTATCTCTTTTGGCTGCAGGACAAGCAGAGATGCTTTGAGGTACCAGAAGAAAGCACAGCAAGGTTTTATTAAAACCAGGCTGAATGCACACATGGTTAGGGTGTTTTCAGGTGGCACTTCAGCATGTAAGAGTTGAATTGATTTTCTTTGGTTTAGCCATTGAAGTCACAAAATGGGTTAAATACAGATGTAATAATTTTACGATGTATCCACTAGATGGTAGCCTATCCTTATCCTTGCCATTTACCAATTCCATAAAGACATTTTATACAATGACCAGTGATCCATTCCATCTCAAGAAATCTCATTGTGTATATTCCTTCTGTCAAGGAGATACTTGCCCGGCGGAACCCAGCACATGAGCAGGGAAATGCAACTCATAAAAATTCCTCCTTGTCAGAAATGCATTTGCCCACTGTCCCAGTTCAGATCTGGTACAAATTTTAGAGACTCTTAGGAAGTATCCAAGCAGTATAACCTATATAATTCTGGCATCTGCAATTACATTTTTTGTTATTGTTTCAAATTCAGAGCAGTCATTCACATTGGTCAACAATAGTTTTCCTGCTTACACTGGCACCTAGAATTATGATATTTTCTAATTTTAAGAAAGCTTATCTAGGGCATGATTAGCCTTTTACTAAAGGTCACATTCTGTACAGAAAGTCTAAGAGGTTTTTTTGCATAACATTTTGGAAAGAGATAATCAATAGTGGGTCAATGTATAAGTCTTCCTCTGAGCCTTCCTGAAAAAGTTCAGGATGATCATGAATTTTTGTGCCTCCTAAGCAAAATGCATTTCTTTGATCTATTTTTTTCCTAATACATATAAGAAAAGAGAGAGAAAGGGAGAGACATACATTATTAAGAAGTATCATCCCTCTTCACAATGGTATCTGTGTACCAACAAAGATAAATACAATCGCCAGGGACTTTAAAGGAGAATTGAAAACAAAAATTACAGTGTTTTGTGCTGTGTGTGGCATAAACTGGTTGAAATAAAAGCATGCCACACAGCAGCTTTTCTGCTGTGCATGCCTCTAATCTCCGTCCTCGCAGTGCTGCCAGGTAGGAGGTCGCAGAGAGCAGCAGGTGTTTGACAGACATTTCACTTTAATGGCATTATATCAACATGCCACAAAATGTGGCAGTTGCCTTTAATTAGCTGCATAAGCATTTTACACTTGTATATACATACATATATTTTATATGTATGTATATATATAAATATATTTCTAGCAATTCCACTCCAAGCCGGTTTCAGCAGCCCCTGTAAGGGACTCCAGATGTGTCTGAAGATCAGTAGTCACCAAGGCAGTTGACAGGTCTCAGACACGGAGGTTGGAGGCATTCAGGTGAAAACCTGGGACAGAAGACGTCTCAGAGAGCCAGCGTGAGCCCTGACTTCTATCCAACATAGGGAGGTGACCATCAGCCATTACAGTGTGGCACAGATTGCAGGCTATTCTTAGCCTCAAAAACACACTGACTCGATACAAGGATATTTCCAGTGCTTTTGTGTCGTGAACTTCTCTACTAAAACTTTTTAAAAAAATAATAAAATTAACACAAGCCCAGTTGGCAGGATTCCTGTGTGCAGATCTGGAAGTACATTTACACCCTAAATTGTTTTTACTCAGCAACTGAAAATGCTTTCCTAGTTTCTGCATCTCATTTGTATGATACATGGCAGTTAATAGAACACTTCGGAGAGTTATTAAAAATGCTCATTCCATACCATCTTTGCCATTTTTATATTATACCAGGGGGAGTGAAGCTTACTAATGCAATACTAAAGCCCTTCAGAGTTCTTACTTCTGTACTCTTCCTGCTTGGTTCATGTACCATGAGTTCCTATAATGGGGTCTAAGGAAAAGAAAGGAAATATGATAAGGAAAGTCTCCTCTGACTTGAAATTGTGCTTGGTCATTTAGTCAAGGCCAGGTTGAAAGGAAGCTGGCCAGAAGCACATGGCATTTTTCAGCCTATCTTCAATCCATTATCACAGAGGAGCCGCCAGCACCACTGACAGGCTCAGCTTTGGGCAGCCCTGGGTCTATATTGGAGCTGGCTGGAACTGGGTCTGCCCCACATTGCAGCAGCTCCTGATCATATCTCACAGAAACCAGTCCTGCAGCTGCCCTGCTACCAAAACCTTGCCACATAAGCCAAATGCATTTACTTCTTCATCACATCAAAAAAACCTCCACATGTTTCTACATTTAGGATTATTATAGTGACTCACCCTACCAGACTAGAAAGATGCCTAGTTGTTCTCCTCCGATGCAGGCCTTATTGCTATTCCTGGGTAATTCAGTCTGGAGGACTGTCTCCTTCATATCCTACATCCCCTGCCAGACATATCAAAATCCCAGAAGAAAATAAAATGGAGAAATGCAGCCAATTGCAAAATGTGCTCATCAGTTGTTAAATTTTAAGTGCTAATATCTGACACAAGAAAATGGAGGACTGTGTAGTGTGATCTCAGGCGTTTTGTACTGGCACAGGAAGAATGCAAACACGCTGATGTTTAAGGAGAGGTCCCCAAGCAGCACTGTTGATCATTTAATGTAAAGATCTGCTCAGAATTTAATTGCCTTTAAACAAAAAATAGGTGAGCACTATCTTGATTTTTAAAGAGAGGGAAAAAAAAAGTAGAGATTACACAGTCCCACAGTAAGCATCAATAATGCTCATGCTGCAGCTACAGCATTTTGTACACCCAGTTTTGGAAAGGATACAGCAGAGACAGTAATCAAGATGAATAGGAGCCTGATACGGTTTCAGTGTGAAAGGAACCAAAGAGAATGGGACAGTTTAGCACAGAGAGATGAATAGGAGCAGGCAAACTGCTGTACTAAGTGTGTTATAAAGCAGGAAAATGAGATGCTCATAGTAATCGTAGACTACATTGAATTATTTGAAAGGTTGGTGAAAGGAAATACCTTCTATATACCCAGCAATTGTTTTATCAAGATAATACCAACGTTAAGCCCTAGTGTGATCCAAAAGAAGATGATTCAGAAAGTCCAGCTCCTGATCTGAGTCTGAATTTTATAGGTAGAATGAACTTGAATGTATCTGTTAAAAAGTATTGACTCATCAAAAAGAAAATACATGTTGCAGAAATAAGTATTCACAGATGACATCTGTATTTCATGTTTATCTGTTTCTCTGCACTATACATGAAGGTCACAGTCCCCACTTAACATGACAACACTTATGAAAGAAGTGTGGAAAGAGAATGCAATTTCAAAGTGACAGTGGCTATAGAGCAACCTGTAAATAGTTAAAGACTTACTTGCCTAAGATGGTCCTTAGGAGTAGAAGCTGTTCTTTTAATTTGTATCTTATTTAATCCAAAATACCGTAGAAGGGTCAGCAAGGCCCAAATCCCAGTGCTTATGCCAACCCTGGTAAGTAGGAGCAGCAGAGCAGCAGTGAAGGGTGGGCAGCTGCCTCCTAGTGCTCAGTGAATGTCATTGATCACATCAACAAAAATGTTCACCCCTTTTAGACAGAAGGCCAATCCCCCTTCCTCGTGTGACCTTCCACCCCAGTGTTGGTGTGGTAGCAGGACTGCACAGGAGCTTCCTCCTAGCAGAGCAAATTGCCAAAGATGGAACACAAGCAGTGGCTTGGATTAGTGATCACCATAGTGAGGCAAAAGCAGATCCCCAGTGCAGACAAGCCCCAGCTGAGACCTATGAGGCATTCAAACTGGGCCAGGATGACTTACTCCTAAGGCAGGTCAATCAACTTGTACTTGGTTTTGGTTTTCACTGTCTTAACACTTCACATGCAGACAGGGGTTAGCTCCATAACCAGCAGGTTATGGAGTTTCATTAAAAAAAAAAAAAACTAATTGCAAAATACTTTACTGCAACATGAAAACTTGAGAGAAACTAATTTCTAAGCTGATCCTCAAATATAGAAACTTTCACTAGTTGTTCATACACTATGAAGGGCAAACATTCCAGCATTACTGGCAGCAGGATTTTTAAGGTAGCTTTTGATCCTTGAGGCGGCGGGGGGGGAGAGCTAATGATCATTAAATAATGATATATAAACCCAAACCACATTGTGCTGGATAATCTTTCTGCAACTAGGCAGTTACATCCACATAACACAGTGATGTGACTATTGATTACATTATAGGCAAAGGCATGGCTATTTAATTAATTTCTGTTAAGGTCTACTGGGTAATTTACTGAGGAGTGCTCTGCAGGAAGCCCTGTGGCAGCTGCTGTATGTTGACTTCGGGGCTGATAACTTCAACAGTGACCAGCAGCTGATCCCCAGGAGACTGGGATGATGCAAGAATATACAAGACTTCTTCAGGACATCTCATGTCTTGGTGCAATCTGAGTGAGATTTACTCATGGGCCAAATCAAGCTGAAAATCTGCTATTAAGGTATCTTTGGTTTTAGTGCTCGCATCTTCTGCCTCAAGTGGTTCCTCACATTCCCTGCTTGTCTGTTTCTCCTCACATGCTTTCCTCACTTTCTGTTCCTACCAAACTGTGGAAATGCTACAGCACCTTGTTGTGTACATTCCCATGTTACAGGTGAGGAGGTGCTGCCCTACAGGGAAGGTCCCTGAGCCTGTGCAAGTGCCTTGACCCTATTGGTTTGTAAGATTTATTAACTAAAGCCATCCAAAAATCCATGCAGGGTTTTTGAGCTGCTGCTATTTGTGCCAAAATCTCACATTTGCATCATCCAGTCATAACCTCTCAGCTCCTGTCTCAAACCCTTCAGGAGTTTTCTATACATAATCATCTACATCTTCAGTTTTAATTTCATTAAAAACCTTGAAGGGCTGCCCTCGAGCACTGTACTCTTGACAGAGCTGAGCAGGTTGGCACCAATTTCATGCATCCTCCTGGCAGTTTCTCATGGAGCAGACATTTATCCACACCTCTCCTTTTTGTGTGACTCAATGTAAAAAGTGGTCTGAGTGCCAATCAGCAAGGTGAACATTACATAAAGGCCACTCAAAGAGCAGTGTGGGTAGTAAGGGCACCATTCCCTGTGCTACTTTTCCAAGATGTTATCACAGGGAGACAGAGGAGTAATCCATCCCTTCCTCTGCTGGAGAAACCTTGGAAGCAGCCTCGAGACAACTCCATGATGACAGAGGGGTGGAGGACAGGAGCACTCTTTTCCTCCTGGGAAAGTTGTCTCAGTGTGGGGCAACTATGTATGAAAGAGGTCTCAGAGAGAGAGGAAATTGTAATTTTAGGTATCATTTAGTGAGGGGTTGCTTTGAATTCAGAACTTTCTCCCAGCAAAAACCTCACTAGTTGAATGTTTGGATAATATGCATCCCGGTCAAAAGTCAACATGCACTGCAGGATGGAGAGGAACAGATGGGCACACCACCATGCACAGAGTACGGCACCAGGTGGTAAAAATCGCCATTCAGATCATCTAAGGCAGCCAAGGAAATGGTAGACAGATTGTCCCCAGGGATCTGAGCAGGACAGTGTCTGTGCTGCACATGAGAGAGAAGATTCTCACTGCTCCTTAGAGAGGCTCCAAAGCTCCTTGCAGGGGAGAGTTGAGGGTTTGAACTTGGTAGTGGGTGAATTTTTTTTTTTTTGTGGCACAAAGTAGTGTTCCTGCATCCTGGAGGGGGTTGGACACTGCCCTGGCACCTCTTGAAGAGAGAACAGCTCTGCTGGGCTGCTGCAAACTCCATTCTGCCCCTGGTGCTGCGGGGGAAGTGTGTGACACCAGACCCGGGGCTGCACACATAACCCAGACCTAAGGATGCTAAGGAAAAGTGTGTTATTGTAGTGAGAGCCCCTCTGTGCTGGCCCAGCAGGAGCTCTGTCGCTTTGGACCCTCTCTGGGAGATATTTGGATGCTACAAAGACCTACCATTACAGGTTCTGAAAACTGATATTTAGCAGTGTACCTGAGTCCTGAGGAGCTTCCCATGTCCTGGACATGCAGCAAGTCTGCGGTGGAGCAGGGGATTTATCCTGATTCTCAAGCTGGAACGACTGAACCACTTTTCTTCCTTCTCAACTCACTGGAGACAAGAGAAAAATGAGTTTCAGACTTGTCCTTTAGTGCTCAGGCAGCCCCTGAGTTGTCGTAGATTTAATTCAGGTACACCGATAGTCCACAGAATAAATTGCATCAAATATCTAGGGCTACTGAGGGAAGGTAGCTGCCATTTTTTCGTGTTTTTCTACATGAAAAAAAATACAAAATTTCACTGGAAAAAAAAATTGGTAAAGCTTTTTCTCATGCTTTAGGGGCAGAAAAAAAAAAAGGTCAGTTTTTATCTGTCAAGTTTTCCTTCTTGGTTTTTAATGTGATTTTAAATGGATTATGCAGACTTCATCCCAGGCATGCAGTAATTATTCTGTCAATGAACAACTTACAGCCAGGCATTTAATCAGGAACTTTTCACATACATTCATTTTCAAATACATAAATAAATAATCTCAGAAGCAGCTGAACTCAGTATTAGTAGCTGAAATACACTTGCTTATTTCTGAAGTTCACAGTCCCGTTGCCTGAGGAAAGAGCAAGAGAGTGTGAGACATTTTAAAGTGGCTGAGAAATACTGAATTGGTTGGAAAAGCTGCCTCTCCCCCTTTGGTACCAGCGCTTGCTGTGACAGCACCCAGCAGAGCTTGGCTTTGGTGCCAGAATGGCATAAAAATGTGATTGCTATGAAGGTGACCAGCCTGATACATGGGCTTACGTTGTGGGGATTTTCTTCTCAGGACATGAAAGAGGAACCCTTAACTGAAGCAAGCTGAAATGAAGAGGCCATGGTCTATGGTCTAGGCCAGCTTGGAAGAAAGAACATTGCTAAAAACCATGTGGTGTGAGAGGCCCCCTTTTATATTCACTTATCACCAGCTACAAAACAACTAGTTAAATCCTCATGGGTGAAACAAACACATAGATTATTTTTTTTCTGGCAGCTGAAGTGAAATTTTATTGATTTGACAGCATTTCAGATAAATCACATACAGATCTAGAATGCAAGATTTCCATGACAAAAACTACAGTTTGTAAGAAACTGAGACAACTCCATCAATAGCGACGGATAGAGCTGAATATCCAGAGGGAATATATAAAGCAGTAAAAAGCTTTTGCGGGGAGCAGGTGGGGGCTGATTCAGAAGATTGCAAGATTGCCTTGAAGGAACATGTGATAAATGTAGATTTCAAAATGCCTCTAAATTTGATTGTGCTCAGAAGTCTACTGAAACAAAGAATTGGAAGATTTCTAAAATTTAAAAATTTTACTTCAGCAACAAGTATTTGCTTGTTTGTTCGAAAGGGAGAGGTGGGATGGCACAAGATTGCCCATAAATATTTGGAAGACAGTCTGAAAATAAGTCCTGGGAGTGTCAGTATGGACATTTGAAAGTTTTGTATGATGCTGTGGCTGGCCTAGCCAAGAAGAGGCACAGTGGAATGGAGAAGATAGGTCCTGCAGGGAAGAGCTTACACTGACCAGCTGAGTTTGAGATTCATTTTTTCTTTGCTGTTTGGCCTCATAATGTCTATAAACGCATAAACCAGCTCCACTGTTACTGTTATCAGAACAGTACCATAATTTACTCTTTGATCTACAATTCTCGCTTCATGACTGCTCCAAGAAATGATGCTGAGGTGGAGCAGCAGGTGGAGTCTCTCACAGATGCTTCCTCCCTGGGGTAGGACGTGTGTGGCTGGAAGCCAGAGTCAGCTCCTCAGTCTGCTCCCCAGGGCAGACAGTTTAAGCAGACCTTGTGCATGAAAACATTTAACAGTTTTAGGACGATGAAAGTGGATCACGTCTCTTGGTTCATTAGCTCTAGCCCAAGCTCTCTCAGATACTGATGTCTGAAAAGCCCTTTCAGAAGCTCACCAAGTGCCATCTTCCCATCTGGTAGGACTTTTGACTTCATTATTAAAAAGCTGATCCAGGATCTATTCTTGCTAAAACCCTTTTCTTTGCATGCGTGTGCTTAACTCCCTCCCAGCTCTCATCTTCTGATCATGAGCAAGTCAAAATCTTCTAGTCTTTTCTATTGCAAAGAGCTCCCGCACTCTTCATGCCATCATAACACCCATTCACAACATGTTTTTTAGGTTAAGTTCATCCCTCTTGAACTGGGATGACCCAAATTGTGTGCAACATTGCAACTTAAAACCATTTCACTATTTATAAGAACTTGTTAATAAATAGCAGTTTACCCAACTAATTATTTGACAGGGAAGAGAAGATACGCTCTCAGCTCCCAAAGGCTCTTGAGTCATTTCTTGCACTAAAAAACACAACCAAGAATATATGGCAAGACCATTGGTGTGTAAATAATTATAACACCCTCACTTCTGAGCCTTTGTGTTTGCATTTTTGGTTAGGCTGATTGCTCATTGAAAAGAGAATATATGGGCTCGTTTCTGGAGATGTAATGTATTCAATGACAGTTCCGAACTCATGGATACATTCCCCTGATCTCTTTTAATTTAACCTGTGAACAGATGAGTTTTCTGTAATGATCATGTTTGATTATCTGTCAATGTATGTATTGGATAGTTTGTTTGTTCAATGGTGTGCTGACCATGGAAAACTATTAATTATGTTGCTATTTTTTAGGATAATATTAATTAGCCTTCATGGTAAATTAAGACCTTCCCTTCAGTAGTGCCACACTGACACCATCTCAAATGTAGTAGTAACTTACAACTGATAAAAAAGAAACCCTGGCCACCTAGCGTGTGAGCTCTAAGCAGGGAACCAGAAAACAAACTATTCCAAGCTTGCTTGCTTATGATATAAATAATGATTATTTTACCCTTCAGTTGCTTTTTCTTGTGTATGTCTATTTCCTTCTTGCCTTGTCTCCTTGCATTTTAAGATGATTGGGGCACAGCAAACTACATCAGCAAGTAATTTGGTGCAACCCGTGTGTAACTGTAGAGAAAAACTGTCGGTACTGGGACCCAAGAGCCACACTCTTCAGCTCTCATTTTATGTAGCACATTTTGTTCTATCTGCATTTTGGTTTAGTCTGATTCAAAACACCAAAAATACTAAGGTCTGGCATAAGGCACAGTTTCACCTTTTCAGTCAGCAACAAGTCCCTTTTTCACTAAAAATATGCAGTTGGGCATTTTTTTAATTTTCTGGCGAACATTTTGTTGTTTTGGATTGTGGTTTTTCATAAGTAAACAATTTGGGGCACGGTGGGCATCAGATGCTTCCTTCTTCAAATACTGTGGAAACTTGTTGACATTTTGGAGTGAAGTAGCAGAAAGTGGTGCTCAACGGTATCTTATTCCACAGAATTCACTTAATTGACTTGAAATCTTCCCATGGATTTGTTCACCTAATTGGTAACATGTGAATCTATCTTATTAGACATTTGCTTTTTGTCATTGGGTATGGAACACTTTTTGACAGCCACTGTCGCACAGGGTAAAGTTTGTGTATAGTAAATGGAGGCTTAGCAATTGCATATCATCCTCTACCCAAGAGAACCAAAAAATGATCATTCTTGATGCACACAGATGCTTTTTATCTTCAGGGAAATACCAAGCAACTCTCTTTGCACCAGCCTCTGATGCTGTTAATGTCCATAATTACTATGTGTTTTCATAGTAGCATATTAAGTTTTTTCTTTCTTATTAGCATTTTCATTAGCCTTTGTTTACTTCCTAAAATGAACACAAGTTCATTTTAGTTTGCTTCCATGCTTTCTCAACTTTTTCTCAAACTAGTGATTCAACCAGTTGCTTTATTTTAGGCTGAAGCATCAACATGCTTAAGCTAAGTTCTCTTTAAGGCTGGAGCCTCTTTAAGCAGGGCCTGCACTTGGCTCTCAACAGCCCAATGATGCGTTGCTACAGGCTGGGGGAAGAGTGGCTAGAAAGTTGGCATCCAAAAAGGACCTGGGAGTGCTGGTCAACAGCCGGCTGAACATGAGCCAGCTGTGCCAGGTGGCCAAGAGGGCCAGTGGCATCCTGGCCTGTATCAGCAATAGTGTGGCCAGCAGGACCTGGGCAGTGATTTTCCCCCTGTACTCAGCACTGGTGAAGCCACACCTTGAGTCCTGTCTTCAATTTTGGAAGTTATAGGGGAAGACCCTAACTACAAGAAAGACATTGAGGTGCTGCAGCATGTCCAGAGAAGGGCAACAGAACTGGTGAAAGGTCTGGAGCACAAGTCTGATGAGGAGAGGCTGAGGGAGCTGGGGTTGTTTAGACTGGAGAAAAGGAGGCTCAGGGGGGACCTTATCACTCTCTACGTCTATCTGAAAGGAGGCTGTAGCCAGCTGGAGTTTGGTGTCTTCTCCCATGTAACGAGTGACAGGGGAAGAAGAAATGGTCTCAGGTTGTGCCAGGGGAGGTTTGGATTGGATATCAGAAAAAATTTCTTCTCATAAATGTTTGTCAAGCATTGGAACAGGTTGTCCAGGGCAGTGGTTGAGTCATCATCCCTGGAGGTACTTCAAAAATGTGTAGATGAAACACTTGGGAACATGGTTCAGAGGTTACTTGGCAGTGCTTGGTTAACAGTCGGACTCAATGATCTTAGAACTCTTTTCCCAACCTGAATTATTCTATGATCCGAAATGTTGGCTGAATGGTACCACCCCTCTGTGAATCCAGAGGGGCGAGAGGTTCAGAGGTTGTAAAGTACGTGAGTCGCTTGCCGGGGTCAGGCACCCAGCAACAGGTAAAAGTTCCTGTACAATCAAGGCAGGGTGATGCGTGTCTGAAGTTTATATCTGCACAAAACGGTGTTTGGTCTCAGAAGAGGTACCCGTTCATGTCTAGACTTCGTTGCTTATAAAAAGAAGACTAAAGAGTGAAAATAACCTCTTCCTTCTGAGGCATCTAAATGTAGGATGAATTTAGGTCATTTTCTTTGCATCATCAAGACATATCCAGTGGTATATCAGATGTACCATGCACACACCTTGTGAAAGCCTCAAGAGTAATGCAAACCCAGGAGCTTACATATGAAAGCGGTGGGAACATTCAGGAAGACAATGTTTCAGCCTATCAGTCTTGATAAAGGCCACGGTGGGTAAAAATGTCAGCTTTATGTGTGTTCCAGCCACTCTCAATCAATCTACTTGCGTATGTAGGTTACTGAGTGTGTCTTCCCCAAAGCCTTGAAGGCTTTAAATCTTGTGCCCAGAGTGATGCCATTATTTTCATGATAAAATTGATCCAGGCAGACATCAACTTTCATTTTCATGGTACCAGACTGGTGGGATTGTACTTTTCAGCTCAATGATTCTAGAAATTCACATTGCAGTGGTGATGTATTAAATTGATTCTCCTTTGCTTTATATATCACTAACACTGCACAGGGGAAGTGATTTTTTTTTTCCTTTCTGCCCACATTTGGTATGATGTAACTGAATTGCTCAAAACCAGGGGAATTTAATAATCTTTCCACAAGGTCTTACAGTGAATGCAATTAGGGTGTTATAATTCAACCATTGTATTATTAAATGAGCTGAAAAGGATTCAGTGATGAAATGAAATGAGAAAAATTTCATTTTAGGGCCTGATGTGTAGTATGCCTTCCCTGTTTCCTTGTGTTTTCCCACATTTGGTTCTGTCCCTTTTTTACTCTTGAAAGGTCCACTGCCTCCCCTGTAGCCACTATTGCTATCACTTGCTGTATTTATACCATAAATGCTTTCTTGTCTCCTCATCTTTTCCCGCTTCTCTCTCAACACTCGCACCTCCTGTTCATCTCAAGCAGACTTCTTCTGCAAGTTGTCCTGTCTTTGGCCTCTTCACCACCAGTCCCTTGCCAATTCCTCCAACAGTAGCACAGCTCTGGGCATCACGAAAGTGCACTGCAGGACAAAATCACTAAATGTCTTCAGTGCACAAGAGAAAATGGAAGGAAACCTGCAAGCAGGTAGGAATATCTGTTTGAGGGAGCAGACACAAGGTTCAAGCAGAGTGTTGTCCAGTTTGGTGGTGGCTTTTCATGCCAAGCATCATGCTGGAATGGACAAGGCAGAAAGCAGCTCTCAACGCTACCACAGGTCTCAAAATCCCTGGGCATCTTCAGACCACCAGACGGTTCTGGTTTATATCCATCTTCTTGTTAGACATTGAAATAACCTTTCCTGTGACATACTCTGACCTTGAGGAAATTACTCACAGACTTAAACCTTCACAGATCCGTAGGGAGTTGATCAATGAGTGCTCTCTGTCACCTGCAGTTGCAAATATACATTTCAAGGCATTTAATTTTGTTTGACTTTGTAATTTAGCAATTCATTTTGTTTTAAAAGTTTAATTTTTCAACTTTTCTTGAGTATTTTATAGGCATAAACAGCCACCTCCACACTTATATGCTAGTGTCATAGCATCTTCATGCATCCATGATACCTAAAATTATTATCTTTGTTGCAAGGAGAATAGCATTCACCTTAAATCCTTGAGGCATTGAGAACATTTCCAGGGGATGCCTTTCGGTTTCTGCAGAACCCTGCTGCTTCCATCTCTATCAAAGTCTGTGACAGTTCTCTTGAGGATTTGCTTCTGCAGAAACACAGGTGTTAATTCTCAGCAACTCTGCATGTCCAACCTGCTGTGAAAATTAGAGAAACTCAGAGCTGTTGTAATTTATTCTGTGCTTCCCACTGTCTCTGAGGGAGCAGCTCTCCAGCATTGTCCCATTTCTTCTCCGTGTTTCCGTCCCTGATGTCTCTTGGACTTTACAAGGGAAATAGAAGTCATAAGGATGCGTATCAACTAAAGGCGGGGAGTCTCTGAGTGCAACAGCTGCATCCTACTGTGAATATCAACTGCCAATAAAGCCCTTCAACCTAAGCAAGTTCATACAAAGATTCCCTAGAGTAGCAGAGTCTCAAGTCCGTTTTCTTCATAGAAATAATTGTTTAATCAGCTTGGGAAAGTGTGAGTAAGTGTTGATGTTCAATTCTGAAAGGGCAAGATGGAAAATTCCTTTCCTTATTGAACAATGTTTTAGGTATTCGTGCAGATCTCTTCTGCTTGTCTCAAACACGGAGGAAGATTAGAGTCTTATAAACACTTCCTATTTCACTAGCCATTTGCTGGGGTTTCATAGCTAAGCTTCTCCAGGGTAAGTCCATAATTTAAATAACACTGGAACATGAAAACAAATCAAGCTTTCCTTCCCAGGACCATAGGGCACCTGAAAGTCTAGATCCGAACTCAAAGTTCTGAGAAGCTGGAGAACTTTTGAGTTCTCAAAGTGGCCATGCTATTGATTAAAAGTGGACTTTTTCTCATGTCACTCCCTAAGTCTGGTGGCTGCTTAGGTGCTATCTAATACACAGAATTACTTGACTAGGAAGCCATCTCATCAGGATTATAGGGAGCATTATCTAGCATACTTGAAGCAAGTCCATTGACTCTTGAGGCTTTTCAGGCCATTCCAAATTAATATTGTTCAAATTGAGGACTCTCTGCTAATTTATTGGTAGGAACATTCTGATCAGTCATATACCAGACTCTATGATGATTCATTCAACACCCACACCCTTCCCGTTCTCCAGAATCTCCACCTTTATTTCACTTCTAAACTATCAATCTTCCTTCTCCTAGTCCTTTCTTTCATCCTACTTTCCTTCAAAATTCTTTTTCCTCCCGTTTTTCTTGTCTTTCTTAACCTACTAAAGAAGAAATCAAACTAACATATTTACTGCCACTATTTCTTATTATCTTCATGGTGGTCCACATCCCTTCCCAATACTGTATCTGGATTGTTTTCATAGATTTATGGCATAGACTCTTCCACTGTCTGGGCAGTGTAGCACAACAAGGCCTGATTTTTGAGTTGCCCTGTCTGAATCATAGATAATTATTACTCGTGATTTAGAATATTGAAATTTCTAGAGCATTCTTTCTTACTAAGATCTCAATCCAAAGATCGCTGAAGCTAGAGGAAGGACTTGGGCTGATGTGAATGGTCCTTACTTTAGACCTGGGCACTCCAGTTGGTATAGCCCAAAATGAGAACTCAACACTTGGGAAGCTAATGCGTACTAAATCAAATCTTTTGAGGATGAGTCATCACTATGCTCAGCTCTGCTCAGTGACATTTAATAATAGTGTTACAGATTTCCCAAAGTAGCCTTTCATATCTGCATAAAAATGTTAAGAAGCAAATACTGAACCAGCTTGTTGTATAATGAAGAGGGTAGAAATTGTGCAGCTTTTACCACTGTGATTCTTTTATCCCCTTTCAATTTAACATTCAGAGTTGGTGCTTTTGAAATAGGAAGAAGTTTTCTTAAGGGATAACAGCACTGCACGGCTTGGAATTACACAACTGAATAAGAATACTGAGAAGGCTGCATACATCTCCCAGACAAACACTTCCAAGTAACCACCACTGGTAACCAAACATAGTCCCCCAGCCCATCTCAGTGTGAATATGGTTTCCAGAAAGTACTGGCTCATGCAGCACTGTTGCAATAAAAATATTTATTTATAGACTTCTAATAGATTCTCTGCCACAGTTGCAAATTCTGACTTCATTCTTGTGCCTCACTAGGGTATTATTTGCTTATGGAGGAAGTACAGAAATACAAGGGAAAACAACCCATTAAATACAAAAAGAAGTCTGTTGGATTTCATCACTTGGTATGCACTACTTTGTGGTTTTCCAAAGGATGATGTAAAGTATCAAACCACAGTTGTCTTATATATCCTGCAAGTTCAGGGATTTCAGATGGCCTGGTAGGTGCTAACTTCTCCCAAAACCATGACCTGCTGTTAGAAGAGAAGTATTGCTGAGTTCCCTGAAGTCAGCTCCACTGGGAGATGGAGCTCATTTGGCATTTTGTGGGTTTTGTGTTGGCTGCTGTGCACAGAAGTCTCTCTGCCTGATCAAGGTCCGAGAAAAAAGGCTTGAGAAAGGCTCCCAGGTCTTTTCTACATGAGAGAGCTCAAAGGTGAGTTGTTGTTTTTTTTTTAATGCCAGCACAGGGAAAAAACATGAGGTGGATGAGCACAATGTGGGGAGATGTGTTTTATAGTGCTGGAGTCAGAGCAGCTCTACACTTTAGGACAGCAGTAAGACAAAAATCCACAATGAAGCACAGTCTAACAAGTTCGTGTGAGACTGACTCAGTCACTACAGGCATAGTGATCACCAGACCACTGTAAATATATTGGTGACTGTAAACAAATATTAGGAGTCTTAAAGCTAGGATGGACGAGCTGAAATGCCAGGTTTAGAATGGAAGTACCCCTATAGTCATACCTGTTATTTAGGAGCACAGAGATGATCAGTGGCACATTGTAATGCTATGGTAAAAAGGAGACCCAGTCAACAAGTTGATTTGGTTTTTAAAGTACTAGGGAATATAAGATTAAATAATCACCTTAGAAGTAATTTGGGACATGTCTTGGAATTCCACACACATTAAGCAGTGCAGATTTTTAGTCTTCCACGAGCTACTGAGTAAGGGAGATTAACATACCTGGGAAGGCACACAATGATCGGATGCTCCCACACAAACATGCTACATCTCTGTGTCAGCTGTAACACAAGGGCTGTTTTTCAGACACGGGAAACAACTCCTCACATTAGCTAGTCTGACCATTTGCAAGAAGAGGGGTAAATTGTAGTTTTACTTGGCTTCAAGTAGGATTTCAATATGCAAAATTTCAAGATGCAACTGTGACCCTATAACAGTGACTGTAATGCATTCAAATTCAGTGTCTTTTCCTTTCAGAGGGAAAGATTTCTGAAGATCACACCAAGTAACATCTAGATTTTTAAAAGTAGAGCTACATAAACATCAGCAAGTAATTTAAAGCAAAATAAAGAGAGCTTCTATAATAGATAAAATGTGGTTTTGCTGTTCTGGAAGATGTTTAAGGACTACACATCAGAGGCTCAGGTTAAAGGTATATTTCTCCAAAAGATCCAAACATACCAGTATGGATGAATGTTAGAATAAAGGAGGCTATTATGAGTAAAAAGGCATTTTTCAAAAAAGGGGGAATTCATGCATAGGTGAAGAAACAGATAAGAATATGAACTTTTACATATAGAATATTAGTCTGAATATTATATATATGCATGCTAAGATATACTACTGAAAGCAAGAAAGTCTGAGAAGCATCTGCCTCTACAGAAAGAGGCAAAAAGAAGGAAAGGTGGAAAAAAAGCAAAAAACCTACAAGAAAGTTTGTGGGATCAAAACTCATCTAAAGGAAGCACATTGCAAAAAGCTACCAAACTTATTTGTATTAGCATGCACATCAGAAGCTAGAAAGTTTTCACACCTCACACATGGGGAATGAGCTTGAAAAATGTGTTACGAAAAAAGCATCAGTGAAGACGTTTCAGGGAAAATTACTAATTCAAATTGTAAAAAATCAGGAGGTAGGATTTTTTTTTTAACCCAAAAGCTCTGAAAGAACTCAGATCAAATATGAAGTTGATCACAACCAAATTTAATCTGAATCATAGTTTATCTGACAGTCCCGTTGCATAACACAGGACTGAAAAATGACAGCCATGACACAATCTTTGGGAAAGCCTCGCAAGGGTGATTTTCAAAAACTACAGAGCAGTAAACCTTACTCTGGCACCAGGAAAGTGCCTAAAGCTGTAGTAAAGAGTGGAATTGACAGACGTGGGACTAAGTCAATTTTGGAAAAAGTCAGCACCTGTTAGTCTCCCTGAATCTATTTTGAAGAAGTCAGTAAGTGCAGGAGTAAGTGGTGTTCAGTTCACTTTAGGGTTTATTCATGGCTAAAAAGCGTGCTCAGACTTCCAGCTCACAAACCCACTAGGCTCTGGTGGAAGATGGATGTCTTTTCTGGTTTTATAAGACATTACATGAGGATTTCCCAAGGCTCTCAGTGATATCCCTGTCTCCACCAAAGCAAGTGGGAGTCTTGTTAGAAGCAGGATGAGGCTGGGAGCTTTTAAGCATTTTCTGTTCTATTTATGCATTTGCATCTTTCCTCCTTCATTTATTATCTTTCTTGACTTCCTTTTAATGAGTTATTTTTATTTGATTTCTATTTTTCTGTCGCTTATCACCCCAAGTGCCTCTGCAGGAGAGTGGGGCATACTGTGCCCTTTGTAAATTAAGTATTAATTACATGATTAATTATTATTATTATGTGCAGTTCCCTGGAAGGTTTTATACAAAGACAGTTAAAATGCATATATTCTCCAAGGTGTGTCTGCAGAGTGATTATGGACTTCACGCTTATACAAAGCTATTGATTTTTCTCATGTACTCTAGTCTATAACACCGTATTCTGTTCCAAATAGACATTATTTTACTATGTTCTCCCTCTTTATGATCAAGTTTTGTATAAAATTTTATGGACAGGGAAAAAAAAGGAAGCGGCAAAATTTCTCACGCGTAGACAGAAATTTGTTTCCTAGAAAAAACCCTGTTCCCTTGGGCAGCAGGAAAATTGTACTTAACCTTTGTTTTCATTAGCTGCTCTATACAGCCATTTTGCTTCCACACAATGCTGAAATGACATTAATGAACCTTGCAGGCAGTGAAAGGATTTGCACTCTCTGGTGAACTCATAAGAAACCTTGCAGGTATTTTTAAGCAAGGTCTCCTTTGGCAGTGGTTACCCCCAAAACAGCAGCTTTGGGTCCATGTGGAATTTACATTCCAATTTATTTCAGAGGCACTTGTGACCCTTTTGGATTTTTGTGCCTCCCAGTTTCCCTTCAGAAGCTGAAGAGCAGCAACTGCGTGTTGGAGGATGAATACAGCCCTCCCTGGGCTCAGGGACACCCTGCACTCACCCCACTTCTGGGGGTTCACAGCACTCAGAGGAACATCCCTCAGAATATTTTCTTCCATTCAGTAAAGCTATGAAGGCAGATGCTTTTGAAAACCCCGAAAGGCAGAGATGACGTGATTGTCATGGAAATTCAGAGTGGAAGAGGAGTACAGACAACATGGGCTGGAGACCCTTTTCCATGAGGCTTCTCCAATATGGCAAGCCACAGTCCTGGAGACAACAGACACAGAAAATAGGGCTTCCTGCACCAAGGAGGGTTTGCCTGCATCTTCCTTCTGACTCAAGCACAGTTCTGTTCCTCCTCTTCCAGATCCTCATGTGATGGTGGTGAGCGGGGGAAAGATCTTAGTTAAAAGGTTTAATTTGAGAGAGAAATTCACTGGAAGTTTATCTAATCCTATCAAACCTCACTGCTACTGTCATAGCAGATGTTCATCAGCAATAATCAAATTAATACAAAAACACACAACACCCCCTCCCTAGGGAGAGGGATGTTCTGGTTTCTAGATTAGAATATATTTTTTTAAGACAAATAGTCGTCAATTTCTCTAAAAATTATCTTGTTTGACAACATGCAAGTAGAGAACAGTCTCCTCCTCATGCAAGAGTATGGGTGCCATTTGCCTCACTGACAATTAACCCCCCCATCCTCGAAGGAGGAATCCATCTGCTTCTGTGTCTGTCCTTTAAACCATCTGACACTGAATGTTTTGCTAAACCACCTCAGTCCCATTTGTCAGTTGGAGCCTTTGTGTGATTCTTGTAGGCACATCAGGAGCTGTTTTAAAACCTTCTTCTGCCTCCATCAATAAGGTGATGGACAAGCACATGCTTGTAAATGTTTGTATTGTTATTTTATTTTGTGTACAGGTTCTTTTTTCAAAAAGCAAGCCATGCTTTAAGTACTTGGCACGCCAAGGAACCATCACTGAGAGGGATCGTCCCTGGCTGACCTACTTGTGCAACAGGAGCTAGAGTTCTGAACAGGAAGTCATGCAGGGGGCCAGAGCGAAAGCAAAACTTCTTCCTTCCACGCAGCTTTGATATGTGAATGTAAGTGCTGCTGGAGTGGGACACCTTCAGGCCACAGCTCGCTCTGTCCACCGGAGCCAGTGCAGGGAAGGAGGGTGGCAAGAGACGTGAGCATCGGGGCTCAGGCGTGAAGCCAGCTGCCCTCACTTGCCTTCATCCCTAGATTTGAGGCACTCTCCCATTACACATCCTTGAGCAGCACATGAAGCCAAAATACCATCCCAAAACATGCAGGTGTGCTGAACACGGTTGCCAGAGGCAGAAAGCAGCAGGAGAGGGAAGGTATTGCAGGCATTGTAACGAGGAAGCAGGGTGTGCGCTAAGTGACAGCAGCAATACCTCCACTGCCCTCCCCTGGGGCTGAAGAGATCATCCTCAGCTCCCAAAGCCAGCACTGAGACAGCCCAGACCCCCTACCCCAGCTCTGCCCCTCGTGTCAGAGGACCCCACCCCACTGCAGTGCCACCCAGTAGCTTGGCCGTCTCCCATCTCCTGCCACTGCCTCAGCAGCACGTGCAGGAACAGCCGCAGCCAACGGCAAATAGCAGTTGTAAAGCAGGGATGTTCACGGACTCAAGCTTTAAGTTCTGTCCCTAAAATGAATTGGAAGCATCTGGCTGTTTTGCTGTTGGTGGGTAATGATGCAGCCCCGTCGCAAGCCCAGATGTGATTCTACATTCCTGCAGCTGTTCTGGTGGGAGTTTCAACACCCGAAACATCTGCTATTGGGAATCAGAGGCACGATACTTACACGATCTTTTAGGGCTGTTATTTTTGTGTGTTTGCAATTTTGGTTTTTTCCTTTCCTTTGGAAAATACATTCTGTTTATGTAACATCGCTTTCTCTTTGGCCAGTAGTGACCACTCCCCCCGTGAGGGTATCCCCATGTAAAGTCGTTCTGCACGTCTCCAGCACCATGCATGAAACGCAGCAGATTCACGTGTCACAATTGAGGTTTATGGGGGCTGAAGCTGCAGAACATTATGGTCTGTCATGTAAATATATATGTAGGGAGCTGCTAAAATGAAGTCGTTACTGTCTGCTGCATAAATATGTATCTAGACCATCTTAATAATATAGAAATGTCCATCTATCAGGTAATTACATACTTAGCCTGTGGGAGAAAAGGCTGTTTTGACATCCAGTAGTTTCTTAGATCTATTCAAAAAAAATAAATCATCAAGGCAAATGAGATGAGAGGCCCATACCATGACTTTACAAGGACAATAAAAGGAAGGTGAAAGCTTTCAGGAGAAAGTGAATTCTGAGCTGTGGGGAGGTGGTGAAGCCTTATAATGCCCAGACTTATCGACTAAATTTTGTAGGGGGAAAAAACACTGTCCAACTGGGACCTCTAAATACCAGGATTAATCCTGAAGTGAAAGTTCATTATTATATTACTCAAACCCATTAGAAACAGATTTTCTAATGGAAATGCTGACATTGCACTGTAACACAAGCAGTCAATATTATAATTTCTTATTTCCTGTTGCCATGGACAGTTAATACATTGGAAAGAAACAGAAGACCTGGCAAATTTATACAAGAAACCTTGTCATGCCATTTCTTACCATGCTGTTAATTACAGCTTGGTTCCCACTGCGTGACTTGGCACAGGTTTGCCAGCCCCCTGCATCTGGAAGTCATCCCCTGCCCTCTCACTTCAGGAAGTTATTCCTACACCTTTTAGGTGCTGCAGAGGACGTGCTACCCCACCAAGTCTTCCGTGTGGTGATCAACAGCCACAAACGCAATAATCATCGTGCCTCTGGTGCTCATGTTATTGTAGAGAAGTGAGGGGCGGGAGGCCAAGGTGAGGGTCGCAGGGCTGGTGGGAGGGTCCACCTGCACAGAACTGGCAGGCAGCACAAAACCCAGGGTAGAGAGGAAAAAGCCAAAGTAGGTGGTAAGAGAAGTTGGGGACACCAAGGACAAGGTGGCAGGGGCAGCAAAAGCACGGGGGCAAATGTCAAGGAATGAGAAAATGGAAAGGTTGGTCAGAAAAGGAAGAAAAGGCAGCCTGGAAAACTGCTGCCCTCAGAAACATTGCCTAATTCATGCACTGCACGGTGGGGCTGTCTGGAGAAGAGCCACTTCTGGACAGGGTGAGGGCTCCTGGGACAAACTGGGAAGCCTTGAATTATCCACCCCAGCATAGGGAAGCAATGAGGTAATGGAGCTGAAGAGGGAGACAGGGGAGTGGAGGGAAAGGCACATCAAAGACATCGAGCAGAAATATTATCTTCCTCTGCAGCATGGGAGGAAGCCCCCATTTCACTTTTCCATGTTTTCTTTGGATTGTTTTCAAGCGAGGCACCCTGGGTTGCGTGCTACCTCCCAAGCAAAGAAATTCCAGCAAAGCTAGCCTGGCTCCTCACTTTGGCATCTCAGTCAGCAGTAATTTATATTGCTGTTCCTCCTTAATAAAATCCATCGTGCACTCCAAAAGAGTAACTAGGACACTTAGTTTTTATTCCACATGCATCTCATTTGTCTTCAGCAGGTTCTTCCATAATCTCATCATTATTGCAATCACCCTCTGAGGACAGCTGACTTGCATTAATCAGCTAGGCCTCTCATCCCTCACTAGATTCTTTACAGTTTTACTGTGCCCTTGGGCATCCTAACTTTACTTGAAAAATTAATAAACCTCCCCTCTCTTATCTTACCTTATTAATGTCTGTCTTTGTAACCCATTATCCCTGCATCTCTTCAGTGACCATTTGAGGATGTGGTTACCACCAAAGGATTGTGCCCTGGTGAGGCAGCACACAAGAGTGCCCTACATAATTGAAAAAAAGAAAAAAAAAATTAAAAAAAAGAGGGCTGAGGTGATGAGAGAAAGAAGGAAAAGGACCATGAAAACTTTCAACCAACAATATTGTTTACAAGAGAGAATAAAAATATGGGAGATGCCAAGAACACAGTATAGACTGTTCAGATTCCTCAAAGAGTTTCTCTTTGCCTTATTCCTCATGTCATGTAAGCAGCCCCTTGTCCTGCAGTCCCCCCATGCATACTCTAGCTCTCACCCATCTCTTCCTGCTCCCCTTCCCTCTCACACACCCTATTAAACCTGACTCACTCATTTTGGATGTTTTGGAATCCTGGTACATTAATCACTTGTGTTTGCACACACTTTATGTGGGTTGTTGGTCATGGTCTGTAGTTATACTGGCTGTCTCCCTTGCTTACTTAAAAGTACAATCCAATTGAAAATAAAGATTTTGCAGGTTTGCTCATTTCACACAGCGATAGCAGCTGGTAAGTGTCTTTTGCAATTCATCAGAGGCCTCCCAGACCACCTGCTCTTGGCATCCTGCAAACAGCTGGCTCTGTGTAAGTACCATAAGCTATTATCTTACCCAATAAATAATGAAATAAAGGAAGAAAGCAGGACAAAACCACATCTTTGTAAATAACATACATTCATGACTAGCCATTTCTCCTGTTTCAGAGATGAAGAAAATCAAGTTAAGATCTTTTGCTGGCTTGAGCAATACCTTAGCATAGAAGATGGAGATAAATCAACACCAATACATAGGGCTCTGTATTTTCTTTCTTTCCTTTTGAAACCTGCTCTATTTCTGAAAAGGCCATAGGGAGCTTTTTTGAAACTTCAGCTAATGTCACCAGATGTCCCACAATTGAGAGGTGACTCTTGGTCTTTGAAACACTGTCCCACTTAGATTTTTTTTAAATGAACTTTTGTCCTCTCCTTCTGGTCCCAAGGGTAGATACGAGGTCACTTTCTCCTCCCCAACGCTCTACTGCCCATGAGGCTGCTGCCAGGTGTCCTTCAGGCTGGGGAAAAAGCTGCCAGCTTGTCCATCAGGAGACAGGCTGGGGAAAGAGCTGCCAGCTTGTCCATCAGGAGACAGGCTGGAGCTAAGGTCAGAAGGGCCATGAGCCGCTGGAGCATGAAATGCATCCCTGTGACTGGGAAGCGGCTTCAGAGGTGAGAATAAGGAAGTAGATGATGGGGGTAACAGTGCCAAAGTATTCCCTCCGAAGACGAATAAAGGTTTTAATAGGAAAGTGCTGCATTTTGGGCACAAAGCCTGTATCTCATAAGGATTTTTATTTTTTAATCTATGTACTCTGCGAGGCGCATCTAACAGATTTCTTGCACTGCAAACAAAGGCAATAAATAAATGCAATCTGTTGCATGAATGATTTATATCAACACAATTTAATTTTAGGGTCTGATTTATCTTATTTTTTTTAAATGGCCTCCTGTTTTATGTTTGCCATAAACTGAGGATGCGAGAGGTGGCAGTCAGAGACTTGACAGCCTGAGCAGGGGAAAAAACTGGGAAGTTCACAGTCTGCCATGGTTTGCAGACACAGAGCCACTCTTTCTCCCGCAGAGGAAAGCCTTGCTCTGCAGGCTGCCTCATTCCCTTTAGTGGTAGTCCTCCTGTAGGAAGGTATCAATCACTGCAAGAAAAGATGTCTGACCCCAGCTCCTGCTATTGTAACTGAGGACTTGGGAAGGAGTGTTTAAAAGCCTGCTTTTAACATCTTGTGGGAAAAAAAAAATACTTGTGACAGTTTTCAGAACAATTATTTTCTCCCTCTTGTCTTGCAACCACCCTATGATATTTGCTACTGAAACCTGCAGACCGAGGTGTCGTTCCCTCTCCTGCAATCAGATGGAGCAGCTGGCTCCAAAAGTGGGATGGACAGGAAGGACCCCTGGTTTGATCCCATCTGTCCCAGGCCACATGGCTGCACTGGCACTGGGATATTTCAGGTTGCTGCTGTCATAGACCAGTGGCAAGTTAATACCTTCTTGACATGGTGCACAGCCAGGAGCAGGGTGAGGCAGGTACTGCGTCTCAGAGAGATGTCTCTGATGGGCCCCTTAAAATCCTGTGACTGACAGGACCATGCCATGCACTTCTAATGAAACATTTCAATATCCTGGGAAGCGTGGCAAATGTTCTTGACATCCCTGCAAGTTTTTCTGTTTCACTGCAACCTTCTTGCCCTTTCTGGTCTCTCCCTCCTCTTGTTTTCAAGAGCACTCAGCTCCAGAGACCAACTCAGAGGTAAACATGAGATAAAAAAAAAAAACAGCCAAGCATGACCTCTCCTTTCGAGAAATGCTGGGGACAAACGGCCACGAAGAGATATCTTGAAAAAAACTCTGGTGTGAACAGCACCAGTGGCTGGTTTCTGCTAATGCCTTTCTGGACTGATTTCCAAGCCTGCAGATCATCTCTTCAGACCATTGCTATTCCAGCAGCCCGGCAGCTCATTCAGAGAGCATGGTCCTATGGAGGGAACCACTCACCCCAGCTTCTGCAGGCAGTGTTTTCCTGATAAAATGTGGATAAAGGAGCAATGGGCTTTGACAAGTGATGAGCAGTTAAGCTGCTTTGATGAATCTGGTGAGGTGTCAAGAGAAAAACAGCAGGATGGGTGGCAGCACTTCTGTGGGTGTCAATGGGATCTGCAGAGGATGGAGAGAAAGACCTAAGTCGGTCTCAGACAGTGAATGTTTTGTGGCTCCTCTCCTGTGGCATTTATGTATTTTTGCCACTATGGAGATCAATCCTGTCCTACTGAACAGTATGTGGTGCCTTATGCTTGCACTAAGCTGGAGCCTGAAGCAAAAGCCTAGACCTAAATGTTCCTCCATTCTGGGTATGAGATTTTCTTTATGCCCTGTATCTTACAGCTTTTTCTCTTTTTGCCACTAAGCATTTTCTGAAACTTGTGGCTAGAAGCTATAGTTTTTATGATATTTTTAGTACACTGCATGGTTGTTTAAAGTGCACCTTATAAAACTGCAGTCCTCAGCCAGCTCCCTATAAACTGGTTCTGTTTTACATCAGCCAGCTTCAAACCTTCCTTGCCATTTTTCACCCTCCCCTTTTAATAACAAGGCAATCTATAGCAACCATTTCTCTTGCATGTGGTGATGCAGCCTACTCAGAATTCAAGACAGGAGGCTTTTACTTTCCTTTATTATTTCACCAAGACGAAAATCCTCCAGATACTATTTTCATTTTTAAAAGCAGCCTGGGTAAACACTGAAGATGGAATTAAGAATTTTGCTCTTGACAGAAAGGAGCCTGAATAAAATGAGCATGGGATATAGCATAACCTCGCCAGAACTGGAAAAAAAACGTAGTGATTCATTATGAGCACAGGCTTGGTCTATCATAACTTCATAACTCAGGCTCCAAATGTCCTGAAACACATGGGCAGTTCAGATCTCATTTCTGGTCTGGCGAAATCTGTGGTTGAGCTGGTCATTCAATATTAATTTTGAGGAGTTTGGCTTTGCAGCCAGTAGTTTTTAGTTTTCTATAGAAAACAATGATGGGCATCGCTCAGAGGGTATGAGCTTTGGTTTATTACTGCCCTTCAAAGGTGAGGATACCTCTTTGAGAGTTAAGTGAACTACCGTAAGACCTGCAAACCAAATTTTTCCTGATGATGTTGATCACTTCTTTTTTCCATCAGGATGGAACTATACTAACTGTCCTCTCCTGTATGATACTGATGTCTCTAATTAAGATGTTACAGCACTTCCATTGGAGACTGCTTAGAATACCCAGCCAAGAGCAGAGCACCACTGCAGCAGGCACATGGCATATATATGTAATAAGAAGCTTAATGCTGTGAAAAAATACCCATCAGTGAATCCCATTCATCACTTGTGCACCAACCTCAGTGGGACTTGTTTTCTGCTTGGATGGGGAACACATGCTTTCAGAACCTCATTAGGGACGAGGCTGGGGATGCCAGAAAGAAAGTATTTTTACTCTCTCTATCATGGTTATTGTTGTTGTTTTGTTTCAGTGTTATTTTTGCTGAGGGAATGGAGTATCAAACTCTCACTCGTGGAGTTTCCTGCCAGTCTCTTCTGGATATGATATTCCACTCCAGCCCTTCGGTGCTTGCTTGCCTTTCTCCAAGTATCGTCATGCACAAGGCAACATGTTTTTCAAGCTGCCTGCATCTGCCGTTGAAACTCCCATACTTTAGTTAAAAACTAAAAGTAAATGGAGGATATGGAGTATCAATGGGAGGTAGCACTCAAGCTGATGGTGCAGCAGTGTTAATTACACAATACTTTTATTGAGCAATTCAGTGGTAATTCTTACTGCTATTCCTCCTTAATAAGATCCATTGTGCACCATAAAATAGTAACTAGGACACAGTTTGTATTCCACATGCATCTCATATCTCTTTAGCAGGTTCTTCCATATCCATAATCTCATCATTATTACTATTACCCTCAGAAGACAGTTGACTTGCATTAATCAGACAGGCTGCCATTCCCTTGCCAGATTTTCTGCAGTTTTATTGTGCTTTTGGACATTTTAATTAACTTGAAAAATTAATTAAAAATCTTACCTTATTAATATCTCCTACCTTCCCCCTACTCAGTAATCTATTATCACTGTTTATCATCACTGACCATTCATTTCCAGAATGGTCTTGCAATGGGAGAGCACACCAGAATGCCTAGGCAATGCTGAAATGATGGGGTGACTCTGAGACATCTTAAAGTGCTCAATTTGGTCTTTTACTTAAAGTACACATGAGTGTCTGAGAAGCGAAACCAAATGGCTACAGCTCATTAAAGACAATTCCAATTCCTTCCCACTCACAATCCAGCTTAAATGCTCAGATCTTTCTTCCGTGCTTGTACAGTTGGTTGGAGATTGCCAAAGAATGGATGGAAGGAAATTAAATGAAAGCCAGCTCATTTAGAGATGCCATGACACATCCCTGAAACGTGGTCACCAACCATACTAGTTACAGTTTTACAATGTTCTTTATGAAAAAAAGAAAATTAAACAGAGAGCTATAGAAATTAATAAGGAGTCCATGGAAATTACACTTGAGGCAAAAGCATATGCAGTTTAATAGAGAAAAAAAACCTTTCTACTGGTATTTTTAAAATAAGCTACAGAACTCTGTAAAGAACAATTGCCTCAACATGAAATTCTTTAGGGTAGTTAAAAATTCACAAGAGGCTGCAATTTTTTGTACAGAAAATAAAGTGCTTGTCAGAAAGGGTATTTTTCATTCATTCTTGTCTTTTGTGCCATACTTCTGTCAATTGCCCTGCACTATTAATATGATTAAATTATGGTTGCACTGGCATGAGCTAGACTATCCACTGGGCCAGCTAGACTAACAGCAAAGAAGAGCACACCATGCCACAAGGGTGCACAGGCTTGTCCTCAACACTTCTGTGCCAGCTGGGATCTCACCTCAGCTCTTCAGCTCATACACGGTGTGATGCTCAGACTGAAAGATTTGGAAATAAACCAGTAGATTTTTGATTCAGTGCACCATTATTTTCAA
This sequence comes from Oreocharis arfaki, assembly GCA_013398015.1. NCBI lineage: Eukaryota > Metazoa > Chordata > Aves > Passeriformes > Paramythiidae > Oreocharis > Oreocharis arfaki. The sequence continues at coordinate 820,651 of VZRR01009634.1, read as the reverse complement.
TTGTCTCCTCTTAGTCACCATCCAACCATATGTCAGCGGAGTAACTACAAGTTACGTCAGCTTTAAAACTTGCTCATTGTTGTACCTTGATCTTTTTTAAGAAGGGCCAAGACACACCTGAGCCAGTTCCTCAGGTTTTAGGAACAGGAGTCCTCAAGCTGCTGAAGTGATAGATGATAGCTTACCTAGGAAGAGCTCATCTCCCTTTTCCTTGGGAACAAGAAAGCATCTGTTACTGTAGTCAGCCACGTAGAGTCATCCACAGGGTAAATTAAGAAATAAAGCCAAGTTCCTACAAACATCACTTGTGATGCTGAACATGTTTCACAAAGAAATGGGTCCTGCTGGAAACCTGGTGAGATTCAAGCTTTACTTTCCTAACAGTAAGGGAAGCTTGTCCCATGGTAAAAGCATTTGGCTCATGGCTTAGGAAATGTGGGTTAAATTCCACTCATGAGTATCCTCGGCATGCAAATAATTTAGATGTTGCCTGTTGCATTGCTCACCTGTAGTCAGAGCCATGTAAGCAGCTATAACTAACACTGCTGCTCAAGGGAGAGAACTAACAGCAGGGGAAAAGTGAACTGGTTATTGAAAATTTAAACAAAAAAAAAAGTTAATTATTCCCAACAGATAAAATATAAATATTCTGACAACAGCACACTTGCAACTCCTCCCTAACAGGACAGTTCCAAGAGCTCTCCATAAATGAGAACAATCCAAGAAAGAGGAACAATCCAAACTGCCCATGGTCTTAGTCGTTCCAAGAACAAAGAATTTGGTTTTCAATTGCTGTCACGGTTTCACACATAAAGGCATTCACCTGCTTTTCATCCAAGTAAATACTCATTTCACCAGAAGGCGAAGGAATGACCAGTATGGCTCAATTCCTAACAAAAAGCACTTTGAGGTAGTTTAAAGCCACACATCCTACCACAGCCAGGAGAGAGGCTTCTGAATTATTTAGTAACCTTAGGCCTTTCAAAAGGAGAAGAAACTCATTGCCTGGTTTCATGGGACTTAGATGAAGTTGTGTGGGTAGGAGTATTAGATATTTATTCACCATGGACTTTGATAAATAATTTACAGTTCAACTGCAACTAGTAAGTTCACTGAATGGTGAAATCTCTGCAGTAAGCAAATAGAAATGTTTCCTCTGTCGACTGCCCAGGTGAGGACCCAAACTCATCAAGGGAAACACAGGCTGCATTTTGTAAAGATCAGCCAGGTAGCCAGAAAACTTCATGGCAGTGGACAAAAGTATTCTGCTTCATAGTTATCATTATGGACCCAGTCTTACCTGGTGTCTGGTAAAATGTAAGAATTATTAATATAAGCCTGGACCATGGGATCAGGCAGGCCCTCGATACTCCTCACACAGAGGTGTCAGAGAGACAAAAAGTGTGTCTTGTTCTTACACTGAACGAGTGAAATACGTGTGAATCCTTCGGCTCCAAACCCAGTCAGAGCACTTTCAGCCATGGGTGCAGAAGGGAAGGGAGTTCTCCACTAGCACTGCTAAACGTACAGAGGCAGAATTTATGCACAATCCTAAACAGTGTATCTTTCTCATTCCTTTTAAATAGATGGCCCAGAGGCCTTCCTTAAACCCCCTGTCCCGTTCTCCTTTTGAACTAATCCCGTTTGTACTCTCGGTAGCCTGTGCACATTGTCAAGCAATAGTGACATCAAGTGGCCTGCTTGCCAGCATTTTTGTTTCCCTGCTCATCCCGAGGGCAGATATTGATCGTCATCAATCCTTTGTGTAAACAGATCTGAAATAAATCCAGTATCAGACATTTATCCTGTGGAGGGTATTGCTCATCAACTTGATTTAAGTTATGTTTATATGTGAATAACGTGTGATTTACAAGAGACCTTCCAACTTTTCGCTGTATGGTAGTTTAAAAGTTCTCTATCAGAAATATACCTGTATAATCCTGACAGTAAGAAGATTAAGAGCCACCCTCTCTCATCTGATATATAGCACAGGCAGAGCAATGCAGCAGGAATGAGGATTATTTATTGTTTGTATTCCATGAATGCCTAGTATCCACCAGCAGAGATCAGGGCTATGTTGTGCTAGACACTGCAAACACATGAGGAAAAATGTTCTAGCACCAAGGGACCTTGGAGTCTCCCCAATGAGAAATGAAAAGGGCAGAAGCAGTCAGAAGGTGGGAAAACACAAAACTATGAAGAGGCAAAAGCAACATAGTAGTGTAGTCCTGCCCGAACAGCTTCTGAGGAACAAAGGGGCATAAAACCCACTTATGTGGTGACACAAACCCTAAAAATATTAAGGCAGTTGTGATGGCAAAACCATCACTGTTGGATGGAACATTTTCCTCCATACTCTTTCATCAGTAACTGTGTGGCAGTATATTTAACCACCCTTTCAGGGGTTTCAGAATCCTTCCCATTTCGGCAGCAGTGGACACGGTGAAAAGCAAGTTGGGGAAGATGATTGATACCATGAGCATACAAGCTGTAACCCAGCAGTGGCAAGATCATGGAAGACACAAGAGAACTTGAGCAAAAAAGATTAATAAGGATGGGAAGAAGGAAAATGGTACATGATCAGGGATGCTTTTGCCTTCCACATTAAAGGTGGTGGTCACAGCCATAGGACCGCACAGCCTCTCTCATCTGACTGCAGCTGTCCAGGCTCCAAACTGCTCACCAGGATCCCTGGATCCCTGGTTGCCAGAGGCGCTTGAGCCTGTGCAGTGCACCTTCAAGGATACTGAGAGTCATGCTGGTTAACTGGCACCTGGCACTGATTCCTCATCTTGTGCTAAAATCACTCCTTGCTGTGGGGTTGCTAAAATCACACCTTGCTGTGGAGGTGCATCCGTGGGACCACTTGGTTCCTTCACATCAGAAGCACAGTACGAGGGAGCTGGATTTCCTACTAGAGGAATGTTTAAGGAGCCAGGTTGACCACGGCCTTGTCCGATGGTTCTTTCTGCTTCCTGACATTTAAGTAGCCAGATTTACATTTCCTTCACCCCATTTTGAGAAGTTAGCAGGTTTGCATACCAGTGTCTACTGGCAGAGCCCATGTATGTGCGCTCAAGGCCCCAGGTGCAGCTGGGAAGTGTCTCATGGCACACAGCAACAAGCTGCACACCCAGAGTGACTTGTATGGCACACACACAGCAAACACAGTGCTACAGCAGGAGAAAGAGGCCTTGGGAGCTGGCAGGCCCGGATTGCAGGCCCACATTACAGGCCCCACCACCCCGTGCTGTCAGACAGCCCCGGTTATAGCTAAGTACAGGTGCAAGTGAGAGAACATGTTCCTCATTATTAGTTATTCACCATGTGTGCTCCAACATTCATTAGTCTCCTGTTTAACTAGAGTTATTCAAGTAAGGAGCAGAGACAATACCATATGACTTGTGTGAACACACACACACGGTGAATAATGAATAGTGGATATCCAAAGTGAACCTCTCACTGGACCGAAAATGCTTTGTCCAAGCTGTTTAACAAATACTTAGGAATAATATTCCCATTGACAGAAATTGGACCTTGTTGAGGAATAACTGATGCATGCACAGAAGAAAAAAATACACACCACCAGCCCCCCAATTTACTCAATTCGCTCACTGTGAATAATCTCAGTAGGCTCTACTTTCATGCAACTGTGGGAATCCTCACTTGAATCCACAAGAGGAGGAAATACAGCTTTATATATCTACAAACTATTCTCTTTTTTTCTGCTATTATGTTTCTTTGTAGTATTCTAGACAGTGATAGTATTGAAATAATCTCCTCTGACAGCAGACTGTTAAATGGAGGCACAGCAGAAAAGTAGGACAACGTTGCAGCCACGCAGGGGCTCATTCACTGTTTCAGGTTTCAACGGGAGGGATGTTCCTTCCAGTAGCAAGCTGCCCAAAAAGGATGCAGGGACTATGCAAAATGAATGGAGACTCCTGGGCACAGACTCCCTCCATCATTCAAGTCTGTTAGGGGATGACATTTACTCTGGCTTTCTCATGTTGGGTTGTCATATAATGTTGAACTCAGTACTCGACCCCGAAATGAGCGGTGGCAGAATCAGAATGGTGAGACAACTAACAACGAAGGTTACATGAGCTGGAAATTATCTCTTACAAAGCAAAAAAAATCAAACTAAAGTTAGCTATATCTCTTGATTATTATACTTACAGCAGGTAGGCTGGGCAGATACTCACAGGCTATGCATGGACACAGAGCAGCTTGAAAGCTGCCCCAAACAGCTGAGGGGAGCTGCTTAGGAGAAGCTAATATGTAGGACTTCCAAAGCAAGCAAAAGCATAACACAATCTGAAATGTCTGCATCTTCTACGTTGTGTTCTGCCACAAAGTGCTACGAGCCTTGAATCAAATCACAGAGACACAACCTGGAAGTGAGGACCTGTAGCCACAGCTTGATTCTAATGTAAAGCTTACTTCACTTTACCAGAAGGATCCGGGATAGCGTTATAAACCAAATTTTCACATCCTCTGCTGTCTGGTATAGCACACAGCATTATCCTTGGAAAATATATAACCTAGAAGAAATAAAAATATATAAACCCAGGATGCCAAAAGAATTTGCCCTTTGCAATCAGGATCGACTTTCATTTTTAACACACCTCTTTGGTCCATTTAATTTCATATTGCTCTGTTTTGTTTTGTGCACAGGAGCCATGGGTAGTGCTGCAGATAGAGGGGAAAATCCCAGGGCTGTGTTAAAAAAAATTCCAGATGCAAAGCAAAATGGATTAATACACTTTTCTACAAAGTGGTAAAATGAAAACACATCTGATGGACTTCCACACAGTTTGCCTCAGGCAAAGAGCATTCCATTAAAATAAAAATACATTTGGTTAGAGCAAATTAAATGTTCCCAAGAAGGAATAGTTTGAGGTCAAAGGTGAAGCCACTTTACTTGCACACATGTTCTCAATCTGTTTGACCTCTGTGATCAGCAAAGCTCAGATGTGCAAAGGGGAAGAAGCTTAAAAGAGATCGGGAAGAATAAAAAAATAAAATACAAAGAAATGCATAAAAGATCTGCATAATATAGTTGTAAACTGTCCGTACTGAAAGAGGAAAAGTTGTGAGGAGTTTTTCTGTGATCCTGCTCAGGGTGATAAAAGACCTGGAAGATCCTGACCGTGTTGCAAAATAATGTTTCTTCTCATCAGCTGGGACAGAAAGAATGACTCTTAAGCTGTCGTGGCAGGGGTTTGTGTGCCTGATGGTGAACGGCCCTGAAAAGACTCTAGGGAAGTGTATCAAAAAGAACAAAAAGAGCAAGTGAAAGATTTTCTGTTGAACCAGTGCTCCATTTCATGCACACTTCCCACTGAATGTGCTCCAGCAGCTCTCTTGCATGCAAGTTTTTAAGGCAGGTTTTTGTCCAATAAACCAGAAGACTGGGGCAATCAGGCAGAGGACAGAACACTGATGCTTTGCTGGGTGGTGGCTTCCAGCACAATTTTGCTATGGCTTAAATCTACAAGGGATGAGCAGTGCATGCCCTGCCTCCTTTATGAGACTAACCTAACGTAAGGTCTTAGTCCTGCACTCTGGAGGGTCTCCTTGGCAGACAGGGGGCACAGGTTGAGCAGGGGCAGGGAAAATGGGGTTGGGTGTTTTGCCTCAGCCTCCTCCCTTCCTCTCTAACAGACACCATGAGTCTGGATCTGCTTTTGCACAATGTGAATGTTTTGAACTCAGGCTCAATTATGTCCAAAGAAAAGCAAAAAATCTAAACCAACCTCAGCTAAGGTTCTCCTGGAGCTTGCACACTTCAGCTTATATAGCCCATAATGCTACAAACTACAGACCCTTTTATTGCCAGCCATGGGTTTACAATGCCTGCTAACTCTGCCTGCTCCCTGCCCTACCAGCCAGCATTTAACTGGCTTTCCCACCTGGCTTCCCCCTGCAGCTCATGCTTGAGAGAGGAGCCTCTCAGTGATGGCTGCGCCTTGCAGCCGAGCCTTAATCAGGTCAACAAGAATGGATTTAGCTCCACACTCCCAGTGGAAGGCTGTCACATGAGCATGGACTAGAAGTCCACAGATCTTCTGGACAAACTAGACTTACCCAAAAGCCATTGGTTTGTCAGATTGCTGTTTTGAAGCCAGTCAGTTCAGCTACTCGATCTTTCACAACTCATCTGTTTGCTGTGGGTTAGCAAATCCATTGGCCCCTCTCCATCTGTGGCAGCTGCGTTACTGCCTATATTGCTGCAGGAAAGAAAGGTGCTTCTCATCTTTCCTAGGTTATTACTGCAGATTGATCCATGCAGAGTGCTGCAGCTGCAGGTTGCAGCCCTGGTGGCTCACTACCCACCCGCACTCTAGCAGGCACCACCAGTGGGGCCAGTGCATCTGCCCTGCAGAGCCCCAGGCTCATCTGGGGGGCTTGAGGCTCATCTGGGCTCAAAAGGCTTGAGTGGCATTTCCACAGGGACTTTCAGCATTCTTTTTCTCCCCAGCTGCTGCAAAGCAGCAGATAACCACAAATGCATTTTTGAAAAGGAGAGTGTGTCTGCATCTTTACTAACTCCTGATCAAGAACAGCAGCTCTGTGTTTGCCACAAATCCATGTTCTCACTGCTCCTGAAATCCCAAAGCCAGTGTGAGTGATAGCACCTGAACAGAAGTCAACTATATGATATGGGTTAAAATCAGATGAAAATCTGGAAGGCGGTGTTCAGAACGTGCACAACGTTCTAATGTGTGTTTCAGCTGCAAATCAAACCCAAACTTCTGACCAAAAATCACCCTGCTTTGAGTCAATCCCAAAGTTCACACCCCAGAGCTTTGGGGCAGTGGGAATCTTGAAATCAGGCTTGAATCATCTGCAAGATCAATGCTATTTGCACCTTACCCAATGGCAGCAACACATCCAAAACAGATTTGCTGCACCTCTCGGAGTAGCCAGGATCTGGGAGGTCAGCCTTTTTATTAACAGGCAAGGCTGTGCCGTGTGCGGAACAGCAGAATTTACACTTGCCATCTGCAAAATGAATTACATGTTCCAGGCATCTGCAGCTTCATAAATTATAACACAGTGTCAACAGTGCACCTGTGAGGAGATTGTAGACAACAGGAGCAAAGAAACTGCCAGTGCACCAAGGGGATGCACAGGCGGGAACGCTGGGAAGGCGTTTGGCTGCTACCTGCTTCAGCTTGCCCGAGCTTTTCCCTCCTGCATGCCCAGCCGCCAGCAGATTTGCACCACCAAGAGTCACAGAGAGTGCACGCTTTTATGAGCCTTTTAAACGCGGGGCTCCTTTCTGTAATTAGGTGTGGGGATGAGGCTCTGCTTGGCCTTCCTCTGTGGTCCCCCTTGAGCATCACTGGTGAGGGGCCCTTGGGGGAGAGGGGGCAGGCAGGGGGGCCGGGGGGCTGGGGTTTTGCATATGAGATTAAGGACTGAAGATCCCGTTCATTTCGCTTTTATCTGTCTGTGTGCTGTAGCGCTGAAGTCTCTGCTTTCCCTGTGTTATATTCAGCGTGCAGAGTGACTCATCTGCAAGCGCAAATTACCTTGCTAAAGTATTCTTAGGAGAAATAATTAGCCACAAGCACCTCCTCTCCAGCCTCCTGTATGTGCCTCCGGGGACTGGGGCGCTTGACATAAATCATTTAGTCCCGAGCCCTAGCACACACCTTTCCCAAAGGACTCCATAATTGGCAAAGTAGTTGCCAACCGGGTTTAAAGTGATTTGAAATTGTTTTCCATACAGCCTTGCTGATAGCAAAAGGTTTCCCCCTTTCCTCAAGCATGAGTTACAGTAACATGATTGGATGTAACCCGTTATTCAGTTCAAGCTGTGATTCTGATACAGTATAGACAATATAAATTCCCCAGAGCTCTGTGAGGCCACCTCAATGGTCCATTTAAGTCCAATTCAATTAGGCTCACTATAGTTCTTAGGATTTCTTAGGTATGTTTGCAGCAGCCTTGGGGTTTGAATGTGAGAACAGTATTCATCTAGGAGTTTTAAATTAGGTCTCAGGTGTCATCATTCTAAATGAATTATTACAGTGGTGTGTTCATGCCATTACAGGTAAGGTTATGTTAGTATCTCCACTCAGCCATATTAATGCACTGAGGGCTGGAGCTTGGTATGTAAGGTCCTTGCCTTACAGCGTCTGCTTTAACCTCTTCCTCAAACTAATCGGGCTGCCAGGCACCGAGCTGTGTTTAAAATACGTGTAAATAGCTTGTTTACTTTCAGTTTCTGACTGATTGTCAGCGATGTGAATTAGGAGGTGCTGTTAGACCTGCAGCACTGCCAGTGCACTTCCCTCCTCGGAGGGTCGGGGGAAAGGGACCCTGCCCAGCCTGACTCACCCTCACTGCCTATGGCAAATAGGTGTGCAGTGAGGAATGGAGTGCTGGGATGGGCAAAGTAACAGGGGAAAGACTGCAAACCTCGCTCCTGCCTTTCTTTCAGTTGTTGGATTTTGGAGCCCTGGTTTTTCTTTATTTCCCTAGCCACAGCTCGTGGGGAGGGAAACATGAAGATGTGCTTCATTTTGCTTTCCCCAGCTATTCTCCATTTGTGCCTGCATCTGATCTCCCTCTGGTATTTAACGCTCCTCTCAGTGCTTTCAGGAATGAGTGTGGTGAGGGAAGAAAAGCACTTCAGCAGCCCAAATGGCCCCTCAATATTTCATGTCTACAGATGGACACCATTTGGTTCCTACAACAAGGCAATGCAAACGCCAGCTATGTAGATGAAGCTTACTTCAAAGAAGGAAAAAAGAAGAAGCAGAGAAGATGATTAATTTTTAGCAGGGAACTCTGGTAGCCTAAACTGGCATTTGGATTGAATCCTGAGACTAGATTTAAAGGTCAAAGATAACATGTCTTTATTGGCCTATATGTCGAAATTATTTTCATTGTTTTACTCTGGTCCCATCTAGTGGCTCCAACAGAAAGTGAGAGCCCTTCGCTCCATTACTGTATCAACTGGAAAAGCCACAGTCCCACTAAGGCTAAACAGAGAAAGGGCAGGGGATGTTTCACAGGTGGAGACCTGAGAAACAAAGCAATCTATTGGCCTTTACATAGTTTCACACCGGCTGTCAGGTCTCCCAGATCCAAGCCTCCTGAGACCCATATAGTACTTTCGAGAAGAGTATCCTACCTCTCAGAGCCATAACCTTTTCCTATTGTTTTTATCCTGGAAATTTCACTTAGTTTATCTCCACTCTGATTTGCTACATCTTGCCCCTATGCTCCTGGGAGAAACATGTCAATATTTTGCCTGTGTTATGTAGGGGAATAGTCAGAAGAAAAGACTCAAAATCTTTCCTCTGCTCTCTGTCGTATCTTTGCTAGGGCAGACTGTAGCCCTAAGGTCCTTCCAAGATCAAATAAGTGCCTCCAGGAAGAAAAGATCAAAGGAGAAAGAAGCTTAAGAAGTCACTAGTCTGGGTATTTCCTCCTATTAGAGTGGCCCATCAAGATTCAAGCAGTCTCCTGGGTTACAAAAATTATGGGGCAAAGCATGTTTCTCTGGGGACAGAGGCCCCCAGGTGAGAGAGAGCATCTGTAGGGCAAATCCACACATGCAGGACTCACTTTGCTCACAGCCATCTAGAAGAGAGTCACACCTCACCCACAGGCCAAGCAGCAAGATTAGTACCAATTATTTCCAAGACTTTCAGCAAGGCCTGTGGGCAGTGCAGCACTTGCACAAGCTTCTGGGCACCTCACAGCCTGGGCTTTGGCTGAGCACAGAGACGTGGGATCCATGAAGGTCGCTCTTCCTCCAAACGCATTTGGGGCACACACTGAGGAATGGCTCTGCTGTTTCTGGACCTGAGCTGGGATATTCTGACTGCCTCATTATGCCGTAGGAGCTGCTCTGGGAGATTAGCACTAACTGGGTGCTGGACATAGAAGCCCCGAGCATCTTTTCTCTCTTTTTTTTTTCTCTGCCTCCACAAACCAGATTTTTGTTAAACGAGCACACTGGGGGATGCCTGCACAGTCCACAGATGACCACTTAACCAAATATATTAGGTCACCTACTGGGTTCTGGACGTTTCCATTCATTTTCTTGTAGCCAGCTTCAGTTTTTAATCCTAAATTTTGTGTTCTCGTTTTTCCTTGGCGTCACCTCACTTCTTTTAATACTGCTACTATTGAAGTACAGTCAAGGTCACTTCAGAGTGTCACTCCTGGGACTGTCCTTTGTTTGCAGATACCCAAGGGAATTAGATCCAAATGACTTAATCACATATGAAGATATCTTATTGAGTTAAGGTTTCACTGAAAGGGAATGTGATAAAAATGAATATCTCCTAAGGAAAAACGTTGATTTGCAACTTTTTACCTTGTTTACCAGAACACTTTTTTTCTGGGAAAGCCTATGACTTCCTGCAGTTTTATTTGAGTAATTAATTCTACAGATGTATTTCCTTACTATTTAACTAAATTGTTTTGCTAGAAACACTTTTGGAAGTTTAATCAATGAAGATTTAGCAGGAAAACAGCAGGTGCCCACTTTATATCTTAAGAAAGGTAGGACATTTCACAGAAGACAAATCTTGACATCCCTACAGAGCTAATCTAAAGCCAGACTGGCAAGTGGGAGAAAAAACCTTCCCTAAAACACAAATGCTCAACAGCTCTCTTTTGGTCTCTTAGATCTAGGAATCAATCTTTGTCCATGAGGAGCTTCTGTTCAACATAAGTATTGGAAAGGAGGAAAAGAGAAGAAAAATTACTTTGCCTTTGTCTCTTTGCTTGCCCAGCCCTGCAGTCTGCTGTGGCCTAAATGCTCTAGACAAAGCAGATGTATTCACAGGTTTGCCTAACACTGTGCTGTCTGCAATCATCCTCTCTGGACAGACCCACTGCTCTGGGCTCACTGGTGTTTGCCAAATGTCGTCTGCTTTGGGAGCACCTGAGGACACTTCCCAGATCCCTAACTGGGCAGCCCCGTTGCACTCCAGCCTCTCATCTGGGCAAGACTGGTGACATGCTGCTTTCCACACGCCCTCATTGCCCCAGGAAGTGAGCGCAGGCTGGGAATGATGTGCTTTTCCTGGCTCCCTTCCTGGCATCCTGCAGCTCAGCCCTGATGCATCCATGAGATGAAGCCTTCTCGTCCTGGCTGGACTCCCACTGCCCTCAGACCTTTGCATGCAGAGAAGAGATTAACTCTTTACTGTGAGGCGGGTGAGGCACTAGAAGAGATTGCCCAGAAAAGCTGTGGATGCTCCATCCCTGGAGATGTTCAAGACCAGGTAAGACAGGGCTTTGAGCAACCTGGTCTAGTGAAAGGTGTCCCTGCCCATGGCAAGAGGGCTGGAACTGAATGATCTTAAAGATCCTTCCAACCACCATTCCACGATTGTGTGAGTCCATGAATGAGCGGCCACAGGAAATGTCGAAGACACCCTAAAGCTACTGCTGGGGGATCCTGCTAATTTCATCACTGTTTCCTTCCATCATCGATAAGTAGCTATCACAAACAATGCACAGTGCCGACACCCATAGCACCCATACCTCACCCTCCCAGAATCCATACGGACCTTTTGCGTGAGACAGGGCTGCTCGGAGCCACTCAAAGCAGCAGATCCCGCAGTGGGTGTGAAAATCCATGCTCTGCCGTCGCTTCTCCGCCCGTGGCTTTCGGAGGGTTTCCGCGGTACAACAGTGACATCCAGTGGCCGCATCCCCTCGGCCGAACCGTGGGATTCCTGCTGCAGGCACGACTCGGGAGCATTACAGATGCTCTGCCTTCGTTAAGGTCTTTTTATAAAGCCGGCGTGCAGAGGGAGCTGCCGGGCTGGTGAGAGCGCACCCTAAGGGACGTGCGGGGCTCGCTTTCCAGCAGCAAATCTGTGCGCTCCGGAAGGCAGCTGGGGAGTCGCAGGTCAGTCAGGGGAAAGCAGGAGCTGCCAGAAGAACGAGGGCAGAAACACTTTTGCGAGGGGGAGGCAGTATTTCTGAAGGGGAAAGTCATCTCTATGCCTCTGGCCACCAGCCCCCCAAAACCACAAAAGAAATGGGGAGTAGCCTCACATGAGTGAAATTGTCCTGGTGGTGTTTTTCCATCTCCTTGCTTCAAACCTCACAATTGTGCCTGTAAATCTTCCAGCTGCAGCCAAGGGACTGAAAAAAAATAAAAGGCAAGTGCTGTGATTCTCCTGATATCTGCCCATCACTGGAACCTTGGCTCCAAAATAGTGAGCACAGGGAAACAGGCAAAATCAAAGGGTCAGTGATGCTGCAACCTCTCTGACTTTTTTCCCCCAGCAGCCCAGCTTTAGTGTAAATGATGACAAGAGCTACCCTTAAAAAACTGACCTGAGGCTAAGTCTGCACTGGAAACCTCTGTCTGTGGAACCACATTGGTTTAAGCAGTGACATTTTTATTCCTGTTTTTTATTCCCGGTAAATCCCTAGAGCAGGATTAGCTGTACTAGCAAAAGTTCCTGTGAAGGAGTGATGGCAGGCGAGTTAACAGGCAGTAGTCTCCGCTCACTAGCAGTGCCTGGGGCAGCCCTAGCTCAGCCTCAGTGGCCTTTCCTCCTGACCCTCCTCCCTCTGAAGCTGAACCCTTGAGCTGACTGTGCTGCTGGGCTCTGCGGCTGCGCCGGCTGAGCTCTCCCACCACGAAGAGACCCTTCATCACCAGCCTTGCCAGTAAGATCCTTTATACAGCAACAGCCCAGTATTTCCAAGAATATGCATTTACTGGCGATAGTACTGATTACAAGTGCTGCAAGGTAATTTGCCACAACACCCACGCCAATCTTTACTCTCGTAAGACCTACAATAGTAAAAAAAACTCAGTAGGTGGAAAATTGCCATCATAAAGGAGGGAGAAGGGCTCTGTGCACCTGAGTCATTCCTTGTGCATTAAAGATGAAGGACTGGAGTAACTACATGGGAAGCCACTTCCCAGTTTCATTATCCTTGGCTGCACTGTAGATATTATAGCTCTAACATTTAAATAAGTTACATGGATGCTGAGAGAGGAATCCATGACCCATGAATGTTGAGAAGTGGTTTCTTGGTCCCTGAGAGGAAAAAATCCCAGATTATTAATTAAGGTAAATAGTAGCTTTGTTTCTAGCTTTCCCAGTTGCTCCAGGGACATTCAGGACTGTCAGTGAATTGGGGAAAAAAATCAATAACTAATTGAGAAGTAAACATTTGCTGTCACAGCTCATCCCCTGCAACCTCAAGCCACAGAAGAGGAGCCCTCTTGTAAAATTTCAGTCCTTCACCTGGTTTAAGACATTGACAGGACTTTAGTATGACCACATCCACCTCCCACATGGTAGATCAGAGGGAGGACAGAAATCCTGCAGGTCTCCTGCCCCTCACAGCAGTGCCTGGGACACCCTACTTGCTCCAGCCTTGCTCCAGCTCTGCTCATGCCGCCTAAGAATCACTTTCTAGAAATACTGGAAGTGCTTTCCTCACTAGCAGTGGATGTTTTGGGGGTGCCGTGGGAACAGCTGGACCTATCCTGGATGAGACAGCACCAGGACAGCCTGCGCAGGTGCCTCTTCCAGAGGCATGTCTGTGGGTGCAACTCTCCTTTTGTGGAGATCTCATAACTCTAAAATGACTTTTTACCACTGCCACTGTCGTAGTTACCACTGCTGGCTGCCCTGGCAGGCAGGCAGAGGGATGTGCCCTGACCTCATCAGGGAGCTACTCCGCCTGCAGAGCACCCACAGCTGTTCTGTGCACGGAGGCTAAGGAGAAAGAGAACGGACTCTGCTTTTCCACCCCTCACTTAGCAGCTGCAGTAAAAGGTGGACTGACCCAGTCTGCGAGAAAAACTTTCTCACACAAGTTGCTTGTTTAACAGTGTTGGCTACTGCTGCTGTCTTCCGTCCCCAAGCCTAACAGGGCAAAACCCCTGGGAAACCAGCTGCTGCTAGATGTGCAGCAGCTCCAGCAAGGGGCCCAGGCCAGCGACAGTGGTGGTAACGCGCCAGGACTTCTGGAGCTGGGGTACAGCTGTCAGCACGAGAGGTGGGTGCCAAAATTACACCAGCACCTCATTAACCTGGAGAGGCAGCTCTGTGCAGCAGAGGAGGCAGGGATGGCCGCGGAGGAAGAGGCCAGGCTGCTGCTCGGGTGTCAAAGCACAGGCAGTAATTGACAGCTGCATGCTGGCAGGCAGCAGTGAAGGAGAAATCTGTATACTTGTCCTCCCAACATGAGAAAAGAGCTGCATGGTTCTCTAACAACCTCATTCCGGCATCGCCTTCCTTTTCATGTGCGTAATAGCTACCAGCAGCATCTCCTGTCAATTGCTGACAAAGGATCCCACCTGGCACTGTGCAGATGCTGCCTCATGAACAACAGGCCACCAGGAGAGAGCTGCTGAGCGTTGGAAGATTTATAGGAATCAAATTCTTCTTTGTAAAAGAGAAAAAATGTGGGTGGCAAGAACAAAAAGAATGAGAATAGCAAAAAAAATACAGGGAGGAAAACCTGCTGTGAGGAAATAACAAGAGGAATAAACTTACAGGAAGGGAGTCAGTGGCCCAACCAGACTGGTGTGGTGAGTTTGGTCCCCTCTTTTGCTTTTAAACTATGTCAGGATTTTCAGTAATGGATACTGCCTTCAGACGGAGGTCTGAATTTGCACAGGTAGTTCATACAATTCCTTTTAACTCATAAGATTTCCAAGTAGCTATCATTTCCCCTCCTCCAGGAAAGGCCAGTAGGTAAGAGAAAAGACCCATGCAGTGATATTTTGCCCAGGTACTTCTCAATCCTTCCTTTGTATCAGTGCAAGTTCCAAAGGTGCTTTTCCTTGCCTCTAAATGTCAGTAAGGATGGATGTTGGGTAGCACTTTGTCTATGACCACAGACACTACTCTACAATTTGTCTTCGTTTTTCACCTTTTTGTTTTGTGGAGGCACAGCTTCTCCTGCTCACCTGGCGGACTGAGTCATCTGACATTACATTTGCACTTTCCCAGAGGCCAGCAGGCTTCAGCTACTAAGCCATCATCATCCAGCCTCCCCCTATGGGCATAATATGCTAATTTATACCTACAATCAAGCATCTGTGATACCATTTGTGCTGCAGATACTGTGGAGGGAATTGATGGTTATTCGGATCTTGTGTTAACTGAGGAAAAACTGATTTATTTCCCCACTGAGTGGAGCAGTTACTGAAACCAGCATGGATGAACTCTGCTTTTTCGATGTGCCTTGGCTGCATGCTAATAGTTCGGAGTCTAGGTGACTCACTCATTGGAGAAACTTTGCTCTCTGAATTATTCACTTATTCAGCCTACTAAGCCAGATAATAGGAGATGGCAGAACCTTTCCTCATCTCTCAGAGGGTATATTAATATCCTTTAAACATTCATACTCTGCCCAAATATATACATTTCAAGACTTATTTTTGCCTGTGTTCTTTTTCTGTGGTTGATTCGATGTTCTTTTATTCTAACTTCACTTTTACCATGCACGTTTGGCTGGGAATAGAGTCATACTTCCACACAGAGAAAGAGGATGGGTTCCCTTTTTTGCACAGGCATCTTATGTGTGAAGATGCTCAGCATTTACCCCCTATGATGGGAAACACCACCTCCCTCTTTCCTGTCCTATAGTCATTGTCTATATCTAAAGTCACTTCAACTTACTTTTAAAACACAAACAACTCTATATGAGTGAATTCGTCATCATTTATATAGATTACGGTAGTTTTTCTCTGAGATAAAATCCAAGATACACATTACTTCTTGTGTGCATTCAAAACAGATTTCATGACACTTTTCCATTACACTGATCCTCATTTCAAGTTCACCTCCTGCCTTACAGTCCTTTGCTGTGCCAGGGCCAGGCCCCCCAAACTGCAGACCCCTTCTGCCTGCTCTCATTGTCCTAAAGTCCCTGCTCCTCTGTCTGCTTTACTTCCCACTCAAGCCAAAGAGGCAGATCAATCTACTACTCCCTCCTCTTTCTTTTTCACGCCTTCTTCTGTGCTGATCCCTCCTCCTGGAGCACAATCTCCCCACCACAACACTGGTCCCTCACTGTGTCCCCAAGCTGTTTCCAGCTCGTCCAGCAAAGATGAGTCACCAAAATCGTGGCATCATAGAGATTCAAGCCCCAAAGGTGAGCAAAGTACTAGAAGTCCCTGCATGCTGGCAGGGATTTTGGCATTGCTATTGCCCGTATCTGTATATCACCACATAATTATTTATTACCATAAATTCTGTTAATGAGGGACAATACTGAGTGCAACAACAGACAGACAAGATAAGTGTGATCCACCATCCTAGGTCCCTGTTCAAGACTGTCTTCTTCCAGGGCTGGTAACTCTTTTTCAGGCAAGGACCAGATCATTCTGTGATTATAAAGCCCCTAGCACAGCTAAATCTCAGTCCAGCTTGTCTGTCAGCCTCCAGTTATGCAAGTCAAGATAATACCTGATTGCATGCCTCTCCATTTGTCCCTCCCTTGGGGCTTCCAATATCAGAAAGTCAGTCAGGGACCGAGTCACCCTGTGCATTGTCTATTGCAATAGACTCCTGTCCCAAGTTCCTCTACAAAATTAATATAACATGGTAATATGTAGAAAGTCTTCACTGAGACTTCCTTTATTTCCATTTATTCTTGCAATAGAAACTTAGCAAGGTCATATGTAATGATAGTAATAATGGGATTAGGGGTAATTTAGAACATATATAAGGACAGTTTCTGATCACAATAAGGTGAAACACCTCTTTTCTCCTGCTGAGGCCTATTTGCTCTGAGTCATTACTTATCTCTGGCTCTTCACAACCCTGCTGTGCTAATACAGTTTCAGCAGAGATTTTTAACACTTAATGAAGGCACTATGTTAGATTTTAGCCAACTGGTTGTTGTATTCTGCATAGCTGAACCTTATTTTTCCCCTTCACTTTTTTTCAGGCAAAGCATTACATTTCATTTCAACCAAGTTGGTCTCTGAGTAGACCAGATTTAAATACCTGCAAACTTGCTTGCATTTTCTTCACCTGGGGATAATAAAGCGACACATGAAAGCCGTGATTCTGAAGTTAACTGCTGAACAACACATTGGAAAAAAAAAAAACATGGTCAGTAATGGGTGAGAGAAGGAAATGACACGATGAGTGCTGTTTTAAGAAGAATTACCACTTTCAAGGAGAATAGGAAACCCACAAGGGCTGAGTGTGGCCTGTGAATATGAGCATGAGAGAGACCCAAAGTAATTCCTTCTTGCACAGCCAATGTAAGCCATAGAAGTACCCTTGCTGTGTGGTTGCACCTTGTAGGGTGAAGGAGCAGCAAAAATCCAATGCATACAGACACTGGCAGAACCTAAAAGAAGAAAAAAAGTCTTCCTCAGGGATATCCAGAGTCCTATGGGTCCACTGTACTGTACTATCTATGCCATCCCCTTGCAGCAGATGAATAAAGAAGGGAGAGTGTTAAATTTCCTGGCATCTATTTTAACACATCTTCCATTCTGGGACCTTAATTATATCCAGGTGGTGTCCAGGTGCAGTTGTCTGGACTATCTCCATTGGGCACATTTGCTTATAGAATAGTCTGGTTAGAGGCTTTTTTGTTTTAGAAAAATGTGTTCTACTGGCCATTCATTATGGGCTTGCACTCTTCCCAAATTTTCCCTATGTCCCCAAACTGAAAAATAGCTAATCAAAGCCATAAATAAAAGAAACCCACTTTGACAAGTGAGAACACTTCTAGCTAAGTTTATACAATACATTGGGCATCACTGATTATTCCAAAATCTACAGCAAGAGCATATTTAAAAGAGCATAATATTATTTCTGAGATGAATACTGTTTGGTTTTTTCTTCCTGTTCTTGAGACCACCAAATTTCACCATGAAATACAAAATATACCCTCGACTTTATGACGCAGTAATATGAGAAGAAAGAAAGCTATAATAATAAAAAATGATGGCACCAATATACAAAAAGAGCTTGAGGAAAAAAAAAAACCCCAAACCAAAATTTTTGGGAGGCAAAATCATTTTCCAGTGATCAGACACTAAATTTCACCACCAGATTTGGTTATGCCCAACAACCTCACTAAGATTGCCCGAGAGCTAAGTGCTGTCAGAAATGTCATTATGGCAAACTGTGACAGCCTAGATGGGAGTTAGCAAGCAAATGCTTCTAAAGGCAATATGGTCTGACAATATCATTAACTGAGATGACCAACAAGCATCCTCATCCTCAGCAACCTTCATTCAGAAGATCATAGTCTGGACTTGATTTGGTTCGTATCTGAGGCGCTATAAAAGACAGGTGATTAAAGAAAATATCTTTTAAGGGGTTACTACATACTGGCTCGGCTTAAATTAAATGGAACACACAGCAAAAAAAGTTTCATAACTAAAGTCATTAATTTGAAAGAACAGAAGTGCAGGTAAGCCAGCCAAACTAAATACTGAACATAAAGAAAATGTTCAGCTTCCCTAAGACAAAGGTGACCAGCATGATAGAATAGGAAGGATGAGATAATATCCTGCCTTAAATTAGAAAAGCTTTGCCACAAGATTTTTCAAGTCTCTTAGCAAGTCTCTTTGATAAAGTAATAAGGTTGTGGACAGAGCCATAGGACTGGGGAACAAGGGTATGACCTCCAATTAAGAAGGTGAAAAAATTGACCCATATTTACAGGTCTATTAGAGTCACTTGAATTGCTTGCTAGGCTTTAAAATAGCATTCTGTGGGGAGTCTAATTAATGATGCAGAGGTAAAAGCAATATGGGATAAAATGCAACATGGGTTTACTAAAGGTAGACCTTGCCAGACTCACTTAATTTCCTTTTTTGAAAAGGGAATTATGAGGGCAGCAGGGGAGGTATTTCTAGTAAAAATAGGGAAGCATTCATGTCTTTGTATGAGGCCCAGGTGATACCATATGGAGAACTGCTACAATCCTGGTCACCCATGTTTCAGGGAGATACCTTCCAGCTGGAAGAAGCACAGAGAGGTCAGTGGGAAGGTTAGGAAAATGGATGTGAGATGTCTGGCTGTTCAGCCTAACAAAGGGTGGCTGACTGGGGATGCGTCTGTGAGAAGCAGCCTGGGGAAAAGAGACCCCGCTGAAATAAAAAGCACTGGCACGGAACCTATACGTACAAAGCAGTCAAAAGTAAATTCAGGCTGGAAGGAAAACGAGCTGCAAAAGCTTTGCAGCCCAAGCAAACATTTCCAACGAGAGTTGTGGCACAGAAAGCTAACTACAACTCAGACTGAGCTGCAGGTACATGAGAAAGGATGGCCCAACAAAGTGACCAGAGTGTCACTTTGAAGACTCTCAGTGAAGGTTTCCTCAGTCCCCGCTCAATAGTTTTTCTGACAATTGCAACTGTGTTTTAACATAAAACACATGCTCTGAACTAACTTTCAAATCAAATTATTCAAATTAGTTCATGATAAGAAACTAGCACAAAACTAGCGTTGCTATTAATTTTGCTAGTGGCAGGAGTTGCTGCTGGCTGCTGACAGGATCGTCTTGGCCACTGAAAGCTCTCGTCTCGTTCTGATGGGGCAGGGTGTGATGGACCACACTGTGGTGGACCCCATTTTGCTGCCTCAGAAACATTCCACTCCTTTTAAAATGTCTTGCTTTAGACGTCTTTCACCGAGGAAAACAATTGTGGATTGTAGCACTCCCTCTGCTTTCACTTCCTCGCAGAATCAGAACTGACACACAGAAATTACTAAAAATAAGTTAAACTTGTTAACTTGTTTACACATTTAAAGTGTTCTCTCTTGAACTAAATGACCTTCACAGGTCCCCTCCAACCAAAATTATTCTGCAGTTATATGAAGTGGTGCTGCAGGCCTGGTCAGCCTCTTCTCCCAGCTGATCCCTCTCATGGAAGCTGGAAATAGTTTGGAGCAGAAAGGCTCGTTTGATGCTATGTACAGTCTACCTGCAAGCGTGGCACTGCAAGACCAAGCCATAAGAAAACTGCTCACAGCATCCCCAAACTCATGAATGTTTGAGGGGAAAAAATTAAACTTTGGGTGACAGTAATTTCAGTAGCATTGAACACTTTGAGAGGGGCATAATATGGAAGTGAGTCAGCTTTGAAACCTGCTGGATTTGACACAAACACTGCTGCATGAGGAAGGCTTAATTTTTTTTAAATGTCTGAGGGCCTGCAAATCTGCAGCTAAGCTGCGTTAAAGGTTTAAAGACCATTTATTATTTTCTACTGATCTAAAATCTTTAAATCACCTTAAACTCTTAGCTCACCTAAGATCTTAAAATAGAAGAACATAAGCTCCCTGTGTCACTGTATCAAGCATTAATCTGATCAATATTTACTAAACTTACGCAGATAAAAGTCTAAACTTTATATTATTAAAAAGTTGTGAGGCTTTAGAACTGTCGTGACTAAATGTGGCTCTTGGCCAACTTTGCAAAAGCAGTCTGCATTCATGTGGACGTCCATGCTTCAGAGACAGCTTATTCTCTGTGTTGCAGACATCCCTTCACTAGAGGGGGGACCCCTCTTGATCATTTATGAGGTAGGGGACCACTATAATAAGGAATAATCAAATGATACCATACCGATTTTATCTGTATGACTAAGGAATGCATCCCGCAACACTCAAAGTTTGTTTGGATAACTGCACTCCATCATTTTGTTCTTCAGTGGGGTTTTAGCCGCACATTGCACAATAATCACAAATATTGTGAAACATAAACAGGCTTGCAGCTAGTCTTTTAATTTATTTTTCAGATCTTATACAATCATTAAGGTTGAAACAGACCTCCAAGATCATTAAGTCCAACCTTTGAGCAAACACAATCACGTCCACTAAAGCAAACCATAAAGTGCCACATCTACCCATTTTTTTGAACACTTTCAGGGACGGTGACTCCACCACTTCCCTGATGAGCCTCTTACCATGCTTAATCACCCTTTCGGTGAAACTTTTTTTCCTAATATCCAGCCTGAACCTCCCCTGGTGCAAATTGAGACCATTTCCCCTCATCCTATTGTTAGTTGCCTGGAAGAAGAGGCCAGCACCCACCTCACCACTGCCTCCTTTCAGGTAGTTGTAAGAGCAATAGTGTCTCCCCTCAGCCTCCTTTTCTCTACCCTCATTTCCAGAGTAACTTAACTTTCTCTACTCAGTGTTTAGTAGTCTTTTACTTCCTTCTGTCACATCTTTTGTTGTAAATAAAAGGTAGTTCTGCTTTTTCTTTCTGTTCCCTTAACAAAACCACACAGATGGAAAAAGAATTTGCTTTCCCCAGCACCGAGGAGATGTCCAGAGCAGTTAAAGATAAGAGTAATTAAAAAAGGAAAGAAAAGAGGCTTTAAAGGACTAGCAGCTCCTCTCACTTGAAGCCTTGAACATTACAGTGGAGAGGGAATTAATGGCTCAGCAGAGAAAATGGGCTGCAGCACCTTCATATACCCTTCATATACCCTTCAAAAATGTTGGGGTGATGGGGCAGCCTAAGGACGCAGCCAAAGTATGTGCCCTCAGTGTTTGTCATTATATGCAAAGATAATTTAGAATTGGAGACCCTGCAGGCTGGACCATCCAGGTGCCTGTGCTCAGGGTACCCAGCTCTGGAAAGGTGCTTCCTTTGGTTCTCTGTTGCCCACCTCACACCTCTGCTCTCCTCTCTCCGGGCATTCAAATGTGCCTCACAGCTGTGGAGCTGTGGAACCTTTTGCCTCTTAGAGAAGCTAAATTGGAGGCTAAGTGCCCTGACTGTCAGCAAAGCACAGCTGATGGCAAAAGCCGCCAGGCAACCACTTCTCTTTGCAGGCTGCTGCCCCACCTCAGGCTCAGCCAGAAGCCCTTCAAGTGCCACAGTGGCAGCTTCCCTTTCAATTAATACATCTGAACTGGGAAGAGCCATGGAGAGGCAGGAATTATGCAGGGCAGTCAAAGGGGACAAGGCAAAGGCTAATGGCCTGAAGCAAGAAAGAAAGGCAATCCAAGATGAAAAGATCTTAACAGCAAGGTCCATCAGAAAGCACCCACAAGAACTCTTAGAATGGTTAATTTTGCTTTGGGAGGATCAGGGCAAGGAAGGAGAGGAGGCAATGGTTTCAAGTCCAATAAATAAACAAACACACTCCAAGAATACTAATCACTACAGAAAGGCTTCAAGTTGCTCCACTGAGGGTGAGGTAGTCCCCTCTCCCCGACCTGGCCAGAAATCTGTAATATTATCAGCAGTGCAAAAGTTCAGTTCACACTTTTACCTCTGTGCGAAGCTGACGTGTCAAAAATGAGAAAAATTTTTAAATGGGCAATCTAGTAAACTACACCTATGTTAATAGCATCCTTTTTTAAAGGATCTAGAAAATTTGGAGGGGAAAAAAAAAAAAAAAAGAAAAACTCTATTTAAGCTCTCAGAGCTTTTCCAGCCCAGAACTGGATATAGCACAGCACTGAATCATACCTGTCCTTCTACTGGTTCCCTTTATCATTAAAAATACATCCAAAGAAATCTGCTACATCTCTCTGTGGTAATTGATTCACTCAGATCCTTTCTAACATCTAAGAAACTATGTGAGATGAGACACTCAAATATGACTCAAGGTCTTTACCAAAACCAGAGGTGTATTTTGTCTGTTTGCTGTTTCCCTAGGCAAGTAACTACTCCTCCTCACATCCCCCATTTGGTTCAGATTTCCTACCTGTGCAGTTATGCCATCCCACGTTACCAAGGAGCAACAAATCTCTGACTTCACAAGAAGTGAATAACTTGCACAAGGGCCAGGGCCTAAGCTCTGGACATGGGAAGGATCTCAGAAAGATATGAAATCCCCACTTTGCTTCAGTTTTGGTTTAAACTCTTCTTTCTTCAGTCTCTTATATACACAGATTCCAGTTGCAAGGAAGAAGTAAATCTGCATGCTAGATGGGAAGAGTATTGAAAAATATAATACTGCCATTCCTGATCAAGGAAAAGAACTTACAAGCATTAACATCCAGGTTCTCAAAGCACTCTAATTCCAGTACCTCCAGCATGGTGAAGAGGAGGGATACACCACCAGGTGCAAGGCCAGTGCAATTTGCTCTCATTATACCTGATGTATAATAATGAAAAAATTATATTGTGACATTAACTAGTGTGAACAACCCAGCAATAGAGAACAGAAAAAAATGGTGTGTCAGTATAATACCACAAAAGCCAGCCGGTGAGTTAACCTGAGATGGCATTAGTAGAACAAGCTGAAAATTGTTTGATCTGTATATACCAGAAATTATTACAAAAATAAAATACAAATAATATAGACCCATTAACTTCCTTGGCTTTATTCCAGAAACTGATTTGGCTCATGTCCTGTAAAGAAGGCATTTGCACTGACATACTGTCTTTATATATACTTCAGGATTGACTCTACTTGCAGTCATTTGTCAAAACCAGCAGAACCAGTTGAATGTAGATGTCCCAGAAGGCAACTCCACAAATTTTAACAGTTACAAACAGCTTCCCATGTACAAAGGGTTTAAGACAGAGTTAAAGTTGCTCAGACCTTTAGAATGCCAGGGAAAGCATTAGAACCAAGATCTGTCTTACTGGGGAAGTTCTCCGTCCCCAAAAACTCTGCTGACCAGATCCCCTTGAAGTTGTCCACGGTACAGATCAGGCAAAGGCCTACTCCGCTCTTGTTTGGCACAACTTGGCTGTCTTGGTAAATCTCCAACGACTTTAGCAAAGCTAAAGCTCTGATGGATAGGAAATGGCTGAGAAACATATCCAAGCACTCATGTCCAGAGGTGCAGTTTCATTGGTAGTTGAAAATAACCCAAAAGTAAGCTGCTGACAAAGGGCAGCAAGAAGGGTAGGAGAGATGGACTTCTTCAGCAGCAGCCCACAAGCAGTATAGCTTAAATAGCTTAATGAGAAAAAAACCTTCTATATCAGAAGAGGGCACTTTTTTCCAACAAGCCAATGCTGAGGACCTGCTCTCAGCTCGCTGTGACTCTCTCTCCTTTTCCATGGGTGACGTAAGGCTCTGCTTTAAATTCTGAGCACAGGATGATTTCTATGCAGAGCAACTTAGGAAGAAGTTCTGTGCTGACTTATGATTATCTGTGTGACTAAAGTCTTCCTTTCTTTGCCAAGGTAATAAGCCCTTCCCCTAATCTTTTCTGCAGCAGAGTAAATATTAGATGTAATACAGCAGATCTGGTGACAGTTTTAGCAGAAAGGTGCTGGTGTCATATCATGTAGGACTGTACATATAAATGGCACCTTTTGAAAAACCCATGGATTTGCAAGGTTTAAAAATACCGTGTAGCACCAGTGACATCTGCAGGAACATGCTGGTTGGAACAGCGACAGGAAAAAAAAAGCCAAAAACGAGGTTTCTGTGAGAAGCTGTTGTAAGGAAAGCCAGCAGATGTACTCACAGTGCCTGCCTTCCGGGCATATTTAAGATCAAAATTTTGGGCAGAGCTGTTTAGCAAGGAGAGAACGTAAATGAACAAGTACACACACAAGTGAAGATCAGAGCACTGTGCCAACATTTATAGACAAGAAAGTTTGATCCAGCTTGAAGTATAGTAGCCAGATCCTGAAAAAAAAGGGCTAGAGGGGAAATGTCTTGAGAGGACAATACCTAGTGATTACCAGTGATACACAAAATAGTCTGCTTTTTCCACTTCCCCTTTTGCACAGTAAAAAATTGAACTTCTCCTTCATGTTCTCTCATTCCATGGTGCTGTTCCACTTTTTCCATACAAAAATCCAACCATTCCACTTTATACCAGTTTGCCCTATTTACACTAGGAAAGCTGTTTCTAATGCACTTCATTAACAGTGCTGCTAAGACATTGTGTTTAAAATAAATGCATGCAGGTAGAAAACAAGACCAAATTAAAAATAGATTTTTCTGCTCAGGACTCATTTGTAGTGTTTCTTGGCTTAAATTTTCTTTTATGCTTTGTGGAAAAGCTGGACAGATATGACTGGGGAACTGTTGACCAAGGCCCAGAGAAATATGTACCACAGCAGATTTATAGACACCACGAGAGTGTGGAGGAACATGAACTACCTGATGCAAAATGGGAAACCTGGTAATACAGGAATACAAGAAATGTGGTGAGTCTGCAAGGAAAAAAACCGCAGCATTGGAGGATACATTTAAAGGGAAAATTGATATAATGATAAAGTATTAGGATAGCACTGGGGAAAAAAAGCAAAGAGTGAAATCTGGGATTGCTTGGGGGGAAGAAAGCAAGAGATCCTTTGCAGGCAGAACTTAGAACTTCCTGGGGAGTCCTTGATCAGATTGGATTTGACCCACTGGTGCGATCTCTTTCTGAGAGATTAGTGGTATCACAGACGATGCTGCTTTGGATGTCTTCAGTTCCCCAGGTATGGCAGGGGCAGAACATGACAAAACATGAGGTAACAAGCTGGGTCCAAGGCCAATCTCAGAAGTCTGGTTAAAGCCTCAAAAAATGCAGAAGACAGAGCTCAGAGCAGCCTGCAGGCATTCATGTATCTCAGGCCAGGACCGCCCCAGTTTAATGATGCTCCTAGGACCAAGACTGATGTCAAGAGTGGGGTCCAGGGGAGATCAAGTCATGGCAATTAAGTCCTATTGGGTGCCTACAAGGCCCTCACACAAATAGCAGTAAGACTAAATTGTTCCTGACTAAGGCTTCTCAGCAACAGGTTCTGCATCAGTTCCTTTTTGTTAGAGTCCAAAGAAGTTTTTTTATGAAGGACTAAGATGTTGTTCAGTAATGAAACTAAAAAGCCACCTCTCCAAGGTCCAGACAAATTCCTCCTAAAAAGCATGGCTCTGTCTTTTACTCAGCTTTAGATTTTGGTCTTAGATGCACATCTGAATTTTGGGTTATTTTATGGTTCTATCAGTCCAAGGGAGAAGTGAAATCTGCATCTGACAGCATCAGATTTTCCCTCTAAACATCAGCCTCACTGATGCCTTTCATCAGCACGGATCCCAAGCCATGGCTAGCAAGACCTGCACTGACTGTGGATTCAGAGCAGGAGTAGGAAGAATTTCATGCCATCAGCACGAAAGTATTACTTAGGTCAGTAATGCAGCTTATTTGTGCAACTTCCACAAGAGTCTTCTTGGTCTAAACCCTCCCCCTGACAGTTCCAAGTGCTTCCACAGCCTGGCTGAAAGGTAAGGGGCACAATGTACAGAAATCTTGTGAAACCACGCCTGGAGTTCAGCATCCAGCGCTGGGGTCCCCCACATAAGAAGGATATTGACCTGTTGAAGCAGGTCCAGAGGAGGGATACAAAGTTGATCAGAGGACTGGAACACCTTCCCTATGAAGACAGGCTGAGGGAGTTGGGGTTGCTCAGCCTGGAGAAGGTTGTTCAGCTCCAGGGAAACGTTGAAACAGCCTTCCAGTACCTAAAGGGGGCTGGAGAGGGACTTTTTGTAAGGGCAGGTAGTGACAGGACAAGGGGCAATGGCTTTAAACTGAAAGAGGGCAGGTTTAGATCAGATATTAGGAAGAAATTCAGGGGTGGTGAGGCACTGACACAGGTTGTCCAGAGTTGTAGATACCCCATGCCTGGAAGTGTTCAAGGCCAGCTTGGATGAGACTTTGAGCAATGCAGTCTAGTTGGAGGTGTCCCTGCCCAAGTACAGATGATCCTAAAGGTCCCTTCCAATCCAAACAGTAGCATCAATGCTGTGATTCTGTGCCTTTCTCTGCCGGAAATAATTTCTACATCAGAAGAATAAAGCAACTAATCTAGCCCCCCACCTAAACAAATCCATTTTGCTTTCCCACCAGCTTCTGACTCCTCCATCTTACTAACAATAGGTAAGGAAAAGTGAGGGAGATAAGACCAAATAGATTCGCAACTTATTTCCCAGTACAGTTGCAAAGGCTGAAAAAAATAAGGCAGAGGTACTACTGAAATATCTGCCCATGCCTCTAAAACCAAGTTTGCACCAAGAAGCCCTATCCAGTTAGAGTGTTTATTCTGACAACTCCTAACAAGTCAAGTTAGCCCAAATGGAGGCAGCATTAAGTGTTTCACTGCGCCTCAGAGCACCTAAGCCTGTCCTCCACATCTTGTATCAACTAACCTCAACTTGCTTTTCCTCAGCTTTGCACAGGGCTTTGCTGCAGAATTCACAAGGCCTCAGTCAGCTTATAAATAAGTCTCTGTTGATAGCAGCACTCAGCTCTTCTGGTCTGCACCAAAGAGTTGTGTCAGAGACCAGGCTGGTATGAGAACAAAGCAAAAGATGTGAACAAGAAAGAGGAAGAACAGAAAAAAATGTAACCCGTCATGGATATAAGATTATGTGTCCTTATCTACCCATAGCAACAGCTAAATTTCAAAGATATCTTTTTGATAAGCTAACCAGAATGAAATCTTTAACTCTGTATTGCTGACTCAGTCAAAAGTATGTCTTATAAACTCTAGGAGGATTTGCTCTAAAAGCTGACACAGACGGATCTGGTTGCACGTGTTCAACACTACTGATTTTGCAAGTCGTATTTTAAAAGAATGACAAAATCTTTGCAGGGTACATGGTGCACTTAAAGAAAACAGGTGGGTGTAGTGGCTCTTGTGTTTTGTGTTCTGACATGCTTTGGCTATATATATATGTGCATATATATCTATATATAGATATATATACTGACTTTTGGCAGTAATTACAAGTCCAACTCACTGGCCAAAATCTTATAACAAATGCAAAACATGGGTCTTCAAAGTAGTTTCTATCAAATATTGGAGTTCTCATTTCATATTTGAGAGGCAATACTTCTTACATTGCTGAATACATGTGTAATTTGTATAAGTAGAAGAGTATAAATTACCATATAGTACAGCAAAACGTGTAACTGTGATTAAATGGCAGTTCAGTCTAGAAGAACATTCAGAAGACTGTTAGGTAAAATATACTAATATACTGTATGAATATACAACAAGATAAAATGGACACTAAATACCTCTCACATTTATTTAGTTTTCATTCTCCCATTTATTTCCTAGCCTTATACTTAATGACTGTGTGATGAAAAGAAATTATTTACATTTTAAAGTTACACCTGTTTATTTAGTAAGGAAGTTAGTACCTGGTAATTCCAGAGCCATGCAACTAAGCAGCCCTTAACAGTATGGAAAGTGTGTATCGAAAGAAGAACACCTCCACGCTGTCTCAGCTCTCACCACACATACTGCAGCGAGCCATCAAGGTCAGCCATTTTCCTGGCTCATGCAGAAAAAAAACCACAGCCTTACACAGTGTGAAAGGAGTATACCCATTTATCACAACCTCCTCCTAAGAGCCTGTAACAGAAACAGAATTGGATTTTCCCCCTCAAGGAGTAAGAACAAATACTACTCTTCCCTGCGGTCTCTCAAAACTGCATCTGAACAAGTCTGGTTTCCTGCAGAATAGTTGGACATCCACATAAATGCTTTACACACCTGAATTCTCTACTGCTGCATCTGAGCAAATATAGCTAGCGATGCCCTTCTGTAGAGACCACATACATCCAAGTTTTTGAAAGTAGTGCCTATTTGCTTCTGATGGCCAAAAGCCTTTAGTGAAAGTATGTATCCTACTATGTGGCTGACAACAAAAGGCATAACTTCACCAGATGTTTCATATAGGCAAAAATCAGGTTCTGAATGCAGTGCAAATTGTTTAAAAGAAGTAGAACAGAGGAGATAGCAACTTTAGGATACTATTGACCCTATGGGTAATACACAACTTTATTGTATTTTTAACTAATATCACCTGTGAACACAAATATAAGCTGTACTGCAATTGAAGACAGCATCTTCAGCAATCAGAATTACGATAATGTGGATAGACTAAAGTCAGATAGAGGCAATTGCCTTTAACTGGCCAATTAAAATAGCTGGGAAAAGTATACAAACCTTGGGCATGCACATTTGTCTGCAGAAAGACATTTCATGGAAGTTTTAGTTTAGACTTTCCAACTAGTTTAATGTCTTGAAAAAGGCTGACTAATTTCAAACAGTGGCTACTGACATCCCTCATCCAGCTTCTCTTGGACCTTCTTTTTCTTTTTCCTTCTAAAAAGAACCTGATCTCAGTGTTGCAAACTTTTTGGGACATAATATTTTCAGAAAAGCCATTCGAAATTTAACATGACAGGGAGGGTAAAGAAATGGATTCAAAGAGGAGTTGATCCACAAAAGCCAAAAGTTATGGATGCACTTTCCTTGGCAGGCCCCACGGATAATCATTAATAAAGAGTATGGGGCCCAGCAAATGGCAAACACACAGACAATTATGGCAAGAGACTTTGCTATTTTCTCGTCCCGCTGCAGTTTTGATCCGGTCTTTGGACAGAAGGAAACAGGAAAGTCATTTTCTGGGGTTATAGAATAATC
Organism: Oreocharis arfaki; assembly: GCA_013398015.1. Taxonomy (NCBI): domain Eukaryota; kingdom Metazoa; phylum Chordata; class Aves; order Passeriformes; family Paramythiidae; genus Oreocharis; species Oreocharis arfaki. The sequence goes on along the minus strand of VZRR01009634.1, from coordinate 791,296 downwards.
TCTGGGTGGAGATGAGCAGTCAGTTACCAAAGACTCTTTCTTTGGTCTCATGGAAAGAGAAACACTGTCTTCTGCTTCAGACGGAGGAGATGATGCCCCTGGCCTTGGCAAGGCACAAAACCTCCAGGACAGGCCGCTGCTCCTTGCAGGCTCACAGTCCTGCACGCTGCCACGCCGCTGGCGCCGCTGGATGTTGTGGAAGATGTGCACGTTGAAGTAGGTCACCAAGAGCAGTGGCACAAAGAACTCCAGGGTGGATGCACACAGGAGGAAGTACCAGTTATCAAAGAACTCGGCGTAGCACTGATCTGCTGCTACCACGCTCTCTCCAGCCACGTGCTCCCAAAACAGGATGGCTGGGCAGTAGAGGAGGAAGGCAAAGACCCAGATGGCCACCATCTTGATGGCAGGGCTGGATGCTATTCCCTGCCGGGCTCTGTAAGATACCTGCGAGGGAAATAAACATAAAAAGTTCAGACTTGTAGAGACCCATGTTGGAAGTGAGAGTAGTAACAGGGGAGGAATTCAAGAGATGCTTGGTGATACAGAGCTGTTGCTGTGCTGATCAGCTGAAGCCCACCCAAGTCTGTTTAGTTCATTGATGCTGACAGAGCATAGGATTATCTCTCTACAGGTTCATATCACTGTACCTGGGTCCAGGCGCAGGGGATGAAACATGATCATCCACCAGTACCTAGTAATTTGGTATGCCCTGTTTGAGACATCTGTGGTCTGAAGTGCCAGAGGAATTAGCACTTTATAGCTGTTTGGAGGATGACTCTCACTCACTGGCAGGTACACTGCTTTTTACAGCATTTTACAGACAAATAATGGTATGCATCATGGTGCTCAACAGAAAATGAGGCTCATAGATCTAACCTGTTGCAGTGCTGGGTGTTGCTTAGCTGCTGCAGCTTTCCCTGGGAGCGCAGCGGGGGCTTCTTGGGACAAGGCAGGGATTCTCTGCCCTCCTGCAGTCCATCTCGGACGCCCCGCACCGCTGCTCCAGCTGCCAGCCTGCAACTTCAGTGATGGCAAAGGAGGTGAGAAGGCTCTCCTCATGGCACTGCAAAGGTCTTTATTCTATGCTGCCTCCCCAAAGCCTGAGGCCAGCACACGGGCTGGCCCCCAAAGGCAGAGGAGAGGAGCTGCTGGCAGGCTGCTCCCAGAGGCAGACAGAGGGAGAGAGAGTGACATGGGCTGGAGCCTCCGTTGACCCGGGGCCC
>VZRR01009634.1:750939-789857 GCA_013398015.1 Oreocharis arfaki | reverse complement strand
CTAACCTGAAAGAAAATTACTTGCTAGACACTTCATGAGGATGAAGGAATAGACACCACCCCTGCACCATAGCCCTTAGCTGACGAAACTAAAAAATCACCCATTTTCTTCCTTCTCCACCCACTCCAGGGCCAGTACCTATTTTCCACTATATGTTGCAGAACAGATAGATATATTGTGGTTCCTACCCTGCTCCATCCCTTTCACAGGATGGATGTGTAATTCTGCAAGCTTAGACATCCAATTGATAACGAAAGTTTGACTTAATGTCACTAGAACTGTCATACGAATGCCCATAGGTCTTAATTGCATTTGCCCACAGGTCTTAATTGTATAGGTGCTCTGAATTTTGCACTTTGTAAGTGCTGAGTCTTTGGCTTTCCAGCGTAAGGTTCCTCACACAACAAAAGTTTTGGTGGTTGATTTCCCAGATTTTCTTCTTTAATTAAAATAAGTAAAATAATAGAATTTATTAAAAAGGAAATTATATTAAGTTAAATTAATTATCATTAACAAAAATAAGACTGAAATTCTACCACATGATCATACATCATGAAAGAACTGGAACTTTTGGTTCTCTGTGTCATTCCCTGCCACTTGAGCTAACAGTGTGGCTGGTGAGAAATGCTGGCCTCCACCCCTAGCAGGGCCTAAAGACATAAAGCACACACCAGGTGCGTAGGATTCTCTGCAGAAAGCAGAGACAGAATATGTCTGAAGTTTGAGGTTCTGCTCCAGATACCAAGAGGATTTTATTGCTGCATTATCTACAGGCAATGATTGCAGTCTGCCCCTTGTCCCACTTTCTGCCTGTTTGCTCTTGCTCCCAGTCTTCTCTAGGATCATTTGTGACCACATATCAGGTCTAGACGCCCTCTCTGGTGTCCTGTATTTCACTGCCCTAGCTTTATTGTCTTTTCCTTTCGTACCTGATTTTAGGTCCAAACCCAAATCAAATTTACTCTGAATTTTTCTTTCCCTGTTCCTTTTTTACCAGTCCACTGCCTTACCCTTTTTACCCCCTAGCCTGCTTTTCCTCAGGCAGTAACACAACAGCAACTTGCAGCAGAAGTTGTGAGAAAAGTCCTGGTTGACCGGCTCTGCACTGAAGCATGCTCCAGGCACAATATTCACCCCATCTAGCTGCAAATACATAATAATCTCCACATGCCAGTATATTTTTGAGGGGGATTATCTTGACAAAATTTGGGCTTATACTCATCAACGTGGCAAAAGTTGGTGAATATAATTCTCCAAGGAAAAAAATCAGAGAAGCTATAAACAGGGTACTTACAGCTTTAGTAACTGACAAGAAACGGTCATAGCTGATAAGAACAACGTTAAACACTGAAGCTGTGCAGAGGAGATAGTCCATAACCAGCCAGAGCTTGCAGATGCCTCTTCCCAAGTGCCATTTCCCTGTCAGGCTGTAAGGGATGTAGAGGGGCATGCAGAACACACCTGTGGAAAACAGCCACAAAGACACCCTGTGGTTCTTAGGGATTGCAAACTCCTGGAAGCAGAGATACACTATGCTGGTATTTGGGTAAAAAAATCAACAAATCTATTAAGGTGAATATGCAATTTATATATGGAAATTCTCAGATTCTCATGAAATGTGATGGTGACTTTCTATGTCTTAGATCTTAGTGTGATTTATGTATGCTGATTGTTGGGAATAAGCTCAAAGCGAATCAACAAAGAAGGATTTACTGAAGAAGAAAACTTAAGTCTAACCAGCTTAGACTCTCTAAAGGTATACAATTAGTGCTGCAGCATATATGCACTGTAGTTGCATTCTGACATGTAACCTCATCATTGTATTTCCTCTGTTCTTTTGTCTGTATTTAAATTTTCCCCCAAACACATCTACAGATGTTGCCAATGGCAGTTATTACTGTAAGATTGGTTAGCATTTGTAGGCTAAAGACAATGTATTGGGCAGTCTGTGTGGTGTTTGGAAATCTCTTTCACCAGAGATAGAGCAGACACAGCAGAAGTATGAAACTCCCATTTTCAAGGAAGAGTTTTAATTTCATGCTTGTTCTCCTCATGAGAATAACTCCAGAATGACTTTTTGGTTTGTTAAATTTGTGTTTTGTCCAAATCATCTTCCACTGATGTACCTCATTAAGAAAATCATGTTCGTGTTTTCTTTTTAAGCCAGCAACTTCTTCATTTTAACACTAATATTCTTTCAAAAGTGTGGTGCAATAGCTGATGCTACATTCCTGAAAATGCTGATCAACCAGAGACAAATAGAAAATTATATGCAGCTTCAAGATCCATTTTAAACTCTCCTTTCTTGACATGTCCGTCAAGATCTTAGAAGTTACTAAAAATATCCAGGGTGATGTGGTCCACTGACAATAGAACTCTGGGCAATGAGCTGACAGACTGTTATCAACAGGGAAATGCTCAGAGTGCTTTCAATACTGATGGCTTGTTTTAACATATGCCTTAAATACAAGCAGCATCACTTTGGTACTAAATACTCGTTTTTCTTAGTTGCTGATGACAGCTGCTGTTCTCATGAACTTCAATGGGATCAATGTTTGGCACCATGTCAAAAAGTAATGACTGCTTTTAGCTATACATATAGAGGCAAATTTCAGGTTTTAAACATTTACATTTGAAGCCATTCTTATTTTTACTAAGTAGTGGATGCCAAAGACATGAGTCACATCCCTAGAAAGATCCCACGCTTTTAATACATTAAAAAAAATAATAACCTGCAGCAATTTCAGAAAATGAAGTATTTCCTGATCGATATCAGAAACAAAATCTTAGGTATGTGCAGTCTATATAGGCCAATGGCAATCTGATGGCAATCATTTCCTCTTGGCTGATTTAAAAATGCATAAGGCACCAGCCACAAAGAACTGATGCAGAAGGTAGATACTTAACTCTCTTGACTAAGCTATGAGATATGAGGGGAAACAGACTTTTGCAGAAGACCTGAGCAATGAAATAGCAGCTCCAGCAAATTGGCTGCCTTGGCAGGAAAGCAAAGGCTTCATTGTATGCATCGTCTGGTTTCTGCCCCATGGGATGAGCCCCAGAATAAGGCAATACATATTATAAATGGCATAAATGAAGGAAAACCTTAAAGGATAAACTAATACACTTCACTACACAGCACTGACAAAGGAACAGCATTTTTGGGGATGGTATTGTCAGAAGTGCCGTAGCTCTGTGGCCGCGGTTTCCTTTCTCACGATTCAGTGAATACTGGTCTCTGTGACCATCCTGAAGAAAAAGCCTTTGTGTTCAGCAGCACCTCCTTGCCAGACTCATGTCAAAATGTTTGCTGGCACATCTGCCATGGGAGCATGGTTTTATCAGGTTTTCTCTGTTGCAGGGACTGCTTCCCTGTCTCCAGCCATGGAGGAGCGCTGCACAAGGCATTCACACCACCACTGCCTCACTTGGCATCACCAGCCAGGACTGGATCCACGGCAGCTCCAGCAACCAACTCTCCTGGAGTCTTGCAGTGACACTACGGGAAGAGGGGATCAATAAGGAATGTAGATGAGAGATGCCAGCAGGGTGTTACTGGTATCAAACAACCCGTTGGGTCAATAGCCTGTGTTAAGCTGAAGCCAATAAAAAGTCCTGGTGATAAAGTGTCTTGCTGTAGTGTAATACATTCATAAACCATTAGTACTATGTTGAGAAGTAATTCATTGACCTGGATGGATCACACATAGCTGTCAAATATAAGGATGTTCTGAAGTGTGTGATAAACACTCTTACAGGAGAGGCAAGGGTAGAGCATAAACTGCAGCAAAACCTCTTCAATTAGTATTCACATATAATAGTTGCTCCTTTTTCTTGAATCAACATTAAAAGCATTTATATGAGAAAGGATGCATTTCTCATTATAACATATTTTGAGACATACTGGGCTGCTAAAACACTTCATGCAGCTTCCACCATTCCTCATCCTTCCCCCAGACACAGCTGGGAAATAGTTCTCTCAGAGGAAAACACACAGAAAATAAACACCAGTGCTGCTCCTAAGAGTCCTACAACACAATTAGCACATGGCTCCACAGCTGTGACTTACCCACTGCAAAGTCAGAAACAGCAAGATTCAGAAAGAAATAGTTACTCCGATGCCTGAGGTTTCTGTCCATAATGAAAGCAAGGATCACCAGGCTGTTTCCAAGGATGGTCACCAGCGACAGCAACACCATGAGGAAAGCCAGCAGCACCAGCACGCCCAGTGAGAACTCGGAGCTCGGCGGCCGGGTGGGCCAAGTCTCGTTACACGTTGCAGCCGCGTGCGGACTTTCGGCAGTGCTGTTGTGCATGGTGGGTATGCAGGTCAGGTCAGTCTGGGAAGGAAGTCATATCTGGCAGAGTTACCCAAAAGGTTGGGACAAGTCTATTAACGGGCTGGGCTGAATACTGACACTTAAAAAGAAAAGATTCACATTATCAAAAAAATGGAACACAAGACTTCAAGACCTGGAGTCCCTAACACTTCTTGATCTGAATGCACCTATTGGCCTGAAAAAAGACACCTCATAAGCAGTGCCTTTCCTGGACACGGATCCTTATCTACCGATGTCAAAAAAGCTTGTCGGAAAATAACTCTCTTCACAGTCATGCAGTTTGGCTATTAGCAATGTGTAAGCGGTTTTACATACCTAAACTTGCTGAAGCTAAAACCATATCTCATTTTCACCTCCACAGTGGTGAACAGGATTAAAACTACTACAATTCTATTTCCCTTATAGTAAAATGTAGACACTTTTGCACTTGCTGCTATCCCACTTTTTAAATTTTGATTTAAATTTTACTGTTAATAACAGAGAGATATTTCTTAGTGTTGCTCGTTACAGAGCATTTATAATGTAGTTACATGCAGCAGAAGCTTAACCAATATCTCTTCAGCTCATCCTAATCAGAAGCTCTGGGTAGAACCAACCAAATACTTGGATTTTGCCAGTCTTTATAACATGGCCCATCTAATCCTGCACTCCCCAAGTAATCCTAGATAAGCTTTTACTCCATGAAGTACCAAGCCTTTAGCCCCTTGCAGGTGTGAGAAAAGATATCCCTTCCTCATCACAACTCCATTTATTTTGGTAGGAGTGCACAGAATTTGGCAGGCCATGGCTTTGGCTGACACTCCCTGACACTGTAGCACCATGGCACACTGTGTGACCAGCATTTCAAACTGCAGCCATAATGCCAGGTGCTTGGGAAGATGTAGGGCAAGAAACAAGGAAAGAGAGGGTGGGAAAGACATGGGGAGGAAAGATGAAGTGCTCTGCTACCATACTGAGGAACAAAGGGAATTATGTTGCAAAGAGTCATTAAAGCAAAAAGTGTTGGGCGACAGAAACAGAAGAGACCTCAGGAATGGCAAATGTGGCAAGGAGACACAGCTGCCTTAGGTGTGTGTGCACAGCTGCAGCCTGGGAGGCATAGAGGAGGCACTGGAGCTTCCTGTGCAGCCACCAAGCCACACTCGACATGGGTGACCTTGTGGTGAGAGCATGTTGCAGAGCTCAGGGTGAGGGAGGTGATGAAGTCTTCTTCAAGCAACTCAAGGATGCTTCTGGACCACAGGACCTGCTTCTTGTGCAGGACTTTAGTGTTCATGGCATCTGCTGGAAGGGCAACGCAGCAGCTCCAAGCGGTGAACAAGGGTCCTGGAGGCTGTCATGGGGAACTTGCAGACACAAGTCCTGTGTGGGCCAACGGCGGTGACGCACAGCTGGGTCAGCTGCCCAGTGGTAAAGAGGGGCTGTTTAGGGATGTTATCAGCGCAGACTTGGCTGTAGAGGTGATGAGCTAGTGGAACTCTAGATCCTAAAGGGGATGAGGAAGGAGAGTAGCAGTGCAGACCATGAGCAGACTTCCGTTTAGGAAAGTGGTAGTGGGGATCCCAGAGGAGGCAGATCCAAAAGACAAGGAGCTCAAGGAAGCAGCAGGCCTCTAAGGGCAGCAACCTCCATGCACAAGAATGGTCCATCCCAGTTCTCAAGAAAACAAGCAGATGTATCATGACAGTGGCTAACCCCAGGGACTACAATGCAAAATGGCAGCATGAAGGAGTTTGAAGGAGGAACAGAATACAAAGGAGATATTTAGAAATGTTGCCTGGCCACGTAAGAATGGTGTTAGGAAAACAAAAGCTCACCTAGAGTTGATGCTTGTAAAGGACTTCAAGGACAACATGAAGAACTTCAGCCACCCCATTAACAGCAAAACGGTGAAAAATAAAAATATAGGTGCTCTGCTGGATGGGACAAGTGATCCAGCGACAGCAGGTGCAGCTAAGGCTGAGGTACTCAGTGCTTCCTGAGCTTCAAACCTCACTAACTAGGTCTCCCTTTCCTTCACACTTAGTTGAATGAGTTCAAGGATGAGACCTGTCATGAGCAGGTGAGAATAAAGCAGGATTACTTGAGGGGACTTGACTCATAAAAGTCCACGGAACCCACTGGGCTATCAAGAGAACCAGTCACCACCTTTGCAAGGCCACTTTCTCTCCTCTTAGAATGGTCATGGAGATGAAAGGAGACTCCCAACAACTGAAGAAAGGCAAATGTTGTAACAATCTTCAAATGCTGCCACAAGGACAGAAGGTCAGATTGTCTTTAGTCCTTGGGAAAATAATGGAGTGAGCCCTCTTGGAAGGTCTTTCTGAGGATCTGGGGGAGGAGAAGGTGGCTGGGAACAGTCTGCATGGACGTACCAAGGGTAAATCATGCCTGAGCAATTTGGTTGTCTTCTTTGATAAAATTACTAGATTAGTGGACAAGGGGAATGTAGTCATTTGCTTTTAAAATTAGGGAATTAATCAAATATTGAAGTTTTAATCATCGTCCTGTGTGGCATTGAGGGGGAAATCTGTGTGGTACTTCCTTTGGAAAATAAAGGACACAGACATTAGGAGAATCATTAGGGTTCCATATTTGTTCCAGAAATAAACAAACAAATGATAACACAATTTCTTCCAACATGTATTTTTTATTTATTGAGGGGATTTTTAAAACTGAGAAGGTCTAACTAGAAAAAAACTTGTGTGGTTTGAGTTGAAGCCCATAAAGTCATATAGCTACTGCCACCATGTATTTACAAGGCCTATTGAACATCTGCAAAGAGAGAAGAAAATTCAAGGACATGAAATGGTGAAATGGATGAGTGACTGCATAGAGAGACCTGGATTAGAAAACCATCTGGCAAGAAACATCCATTTGAGTCAGGGCATAAGAACAAATGCTGAATAAGTATCTCACCATAACCCTGAAAAACGTCTGATTCATGATTTACATGGGAGAATATTTATGATGCCCCCCTGACCAAGACAGCTCTAAAGCTGTGGGCACAGCAACTCAGTGCTTGACTTACCCTGGGAGCACTAAGCAAAATTTTCAACAATTAGAAAAATACAACAAATTCTTCTAATACACAGGAGTGGTGTGAGAAAACAGTTTGAACACTGTGTGAGTAATACAGACTCTAAAAAACACTGATCTCTAGTATGTTGTTTCAAATTTGGTGCAGATTGTGCTGCCTGACAAATTCCCTGACAAAGTAGTTTTCCAGCACTGTGAAAAGTGGACTCAGTTTATCTAGTCAATGATTTTGTAGATTATTTTTCCAAAATAAACAACACATTCTTTAAGCACAAAATGCAAACTGAATTTTTATAGTAACAGCATAGGGATAGAAAAGCAGGTGACTCAAATACATTTCTACCTTGGGCCTACCTTCAGTTTCTCTATTTAACAGATGTTTAGTACACCAGCTATTCTATAAATGTTTTAACTCTGTATGTGTGTGTGTTTTTAGATTTTTTAAGCATCACAGAAATACAAACCCCACAAAATCTCTGCCAGCACCACAGCTCATGACAGCAAAAACAGCTGTGCTGAATCAATGACCTCCTCCTGAAGCTGCATCTCTCTTAGCAGTCAGGCTCACAATCCATACTACCCATGTGAGGAAAGGAAGCATAGTGAGAATGAGTGGTGAAAGACAATCTTCCACCAGTGGGAAAACTGGCAAGAGAAGTCTCCAGTTCCAGACCTCTGAACAGAAAGGCATTCTAGCTCTTCAAAGCCATTAACTTTTGTGCCATAATTAAGCTACTTCCATGCATTTGAATTGTGTTTGCAAAGGAGTACTCTGTTATGGCAACACTTCTACAGCCAATTTCAAATTAGATTTAAAACTGTTTAAATTGACTACTGCTCTTCATTGTTCCATGCATCAGATTTGTCTTTCCATATTTTATACACTTTTATATTTATAAACAAAGAGGAATAAAATTACAAAAAAGGAGAGAAAAAAAACGTAGCCAGTAACTCTCACTTACCCATCCATGAAAGCCTTCTGGGTGAGTTGCAACACTCAACACATGGTAAGAAAGTTTGGCACATGGAATGGGGTGCAATCAAACTCCACTGCTTTCTCCAATACATCTACTCACTCCTTTCAGCACTGGACATTCAACTGCTTTGTTTGTTAAGAGCTGCTTAAGACATCTCTGTGTCAGCTTCCAGACCTCTGTAAACCCCATTCTCAAGTAGTGAATATGGCTCTTGCTCCCCCATAGAAAAAATCCAGTTTCATACTTTTTCTGTTGCAGAGAAAATCCATATGATGTCACAGTAATAGGACACAAAGAACTGATCTAGTATAAAAATCACTCTGTCAGATTAAATTTGTTCCAGACATTTTGATGGAATATCTTTGCACTCGCAAAGCTTTACACTGCAGAGGCTATTGTCTATTCTCACACAGCCAGCCAAAATCATAAATCCAGTATGAACTTAGCATTGCTTGCTCTGCTAATTAAACAGGAATGTGATCATGTGCTCCAGCCTGGCCTATCTGTTAGGCAATCACATAGTGCACAGATCTGGCACTAAATATCATTTAAGCGTGACCAAAGAGGCAGCCACTGTCAGGTGAAAAAACCATATGGGTGAAAAGACTAACAACCACTTGTCTGTGACAATTTTGATAACCAATCTCAAAATTCTCTTATCATGGAACATTTCATTCTCTGGAAATAATTCAGAATTACTAGCTTACACATACTGTGTCCTGCAACACCAGGTATGAAGTACATTAAAATTTGAAAAGGACAGATATGGCAGGTTAGGCAGTCCATTCACTTGCATTTTGCTCACTGTGGGTATTATAACAAGGAGAGGGCACTCTCTTGTCTTCATAATAGTTTATAAAATGAAAATATACTGCTTCTGTGAGTATTTTTACAACCTTTTAAAAATGTAGCAGAAGTGCTTTTTCACTGATAGCTTTAGGTTCACAAATAGGACATAAATTTTACTTCAACATATACGTGAGCAGGTATCTCCCTCCAGTGACTCTATGGAGATAGTGATAGAAGAGTTCTTTCACAGTGCCAGCTCTATATATTAAATAAAGGGAAAAAAAAGAAGGAAAAAATATGCCTCACGCCCCCAAACCAAGAGGACATCCAGGAAAGCTAGTTATTCTTTTCAATGCACTAGATGGCAATTAATCTGGCATCATACCAGCAAAACCAAAATTGAGATCCTGAAAATTAGCAGTATCAGGGCAACTACGTAACTCTGCTGCACTCTTAACCAATGACATTAGTAAACAAATTATTTTTTCCTTTGTTTATGCTGACCATACATATGAAAAGGTATCACTAAATAACAGAGGAACCTTACCTGTAAGACATTTATTTTACCTCTCTAAAAAGAAGGTGTGTTACCAGATCTCAGTGTTGCAAACTTTTTGGGACATAATATTTTCAGAAAAGCCATTCGAAACCTCATATGACAGAGAGGGTAAAGAAATGGGTTCAAAGAGGAATTGATCCACAATAGCCAAAAAGTTGCTTCATACAGGGAGTTATGGATGCACTTTCCTTGGCAGGCCCCACGGATAATCATTAATAAAGAGTATGGGGCCCAGCAAATGGCAAACACACAGACAATTATGGCAAGAGACTTTGCTATTTTCTTGTCCCGCTGCAGTTTTGATCCAGTCCTTGAACAGAAAGAAGCAGAAAAGTTCCTTTTGAGAGCTGTAGAACTGGTTTCTGTTCGAGATGGACCATTAGCCACCACTGCTGGTCTCCATGACCTCGTTAGTGACGAAACACTGTCTTCTGCTTCAGATGGAGAAGATGATGTCCCTGGCCTTGGCAAGACACAAAACCTCCAGGACAGGCCGCTGCTCCTTGCAGGCTCACAGTCCTGCACGCTGCCACGCCGCTGGCGCCGCTGGATGTTGTGGAAGATGTGCACGTTGAAGTAGGTCACCAAGAGCAGTGGCACAAAGAACTCCAGGGTGGATGCACACAGGAGGAAATACCAGTTATCAAAGAACTCGGCGTAGCACTGATCTGCTGCTACCACGCTCTCTCCGGCCACGTGCTCCCAAAACAGGATGGCTGGGCAGTAGAGGAGAAATGCTAAGATCCAGATGGCCACCATCTTGATGGCAGGGCTGGATGCTATTCCCTGCCGGGCTCTGTAAGATACCTGCAAGGGAAAAGGACGTGTCACAAACTCAGATAACATTTTGGAAAAATTCTGTCAAAAAACCAGATACATAATCAAGCCAAATACAACATTTGTTCTGTATTTCCCCAGACACCTAGGACACCTTCACTATGTAAGGTTCTGAAAAACTGCTAGTCTTGTTCTCCATAAACTGTAGCTCTGTGATTTATTTTAATACTAGGGATAGGAGAGGAGCAGATATTGGCTAAACTATCATTTGGCTTCCAGGTATGAAAGGACATAGCTTGTTTCCACCACACAGTAAAGTAGCAGTAAGGAATAGGTAAGGAATAGGTTTATGATTCATCAGCCCAGGCTCAGCAGAGAATGAAAGCAGCTGTGGGAGTTCCTATAGGCCCAGCAAAAGTAGAAGCCTTCTATATTAGACAGGTTTTCATGTGAGACTGCAAATACCAGACAATATAATTTTTCATACTGTTTCCTCTTGCCATAGCAGAAAAATTTATCCCAGACATATTCTGTAACATCCCCTGCCTTTTTGAATCACTCTATTTTAATATTAGCTTTACCTTGTAAACAGTTCATTCCATTACTGAAAATCTTGATACTTTCATGTCTATCCAGACAGCATATTAAGAATTAAAATAAAATCATCCAAAGTTAGGAAATGCAAGAGCTAAGCCCACCCATGTAATAGCCCAGCCGTACTCTTGCTCCCCTGCATCTTTCACAGCACAAGAAGATAAGCTAATGAAAAGGTGGACGATTTTATTTCTTCTATACTGTTCAACATGTGGCATCTCAGGCTTTCCTCAGAGCTGATGCTTTCCTCATCAGCTTCCCGTGCTGTTCATTAGCAGAGCACCTGCATGCTACACAAAGGGTAATAAATGGCACCTTCACAGCCACGCACCACACAAAGGGCATTGTCCCTATTTCACCAGCAACTATCAGAGCAGTAGTGCAGGGTTATACACACTGGTTTGGATTCTCTGTTTTAAATATCTGTAGCCTGAAGATCCAGGCTCCTCTGCATCTTAAAGCATCATATTAGCTTTGTGCACAGCTCCAGGTCTGCAGAAATGAATTTGCCACCCTGTGCAAGACCACAAGCAGCTGAATTTAGAGGCAGAAAACAGGAAGTTGGGCGCAGCTTCACAAATTGTTAAGCCTGGAGTGACTGGACCTCGGCCACAGGCTAGGTTTGCAGCAGAGGCAGAGGTTGATCCCAACTCTATGAGGAAGCATGGTGTCTTTTCTTTGGATAACAGCCCTGTTAGACATTCCTGGACTCATTCCATCCTAGTAACCTAAAGAAGAACATCAGAATGCAATCACGTTGATGAAGGCCATCAGCAATTGCATAAGAGCATGGATCTCAGCTGGGTTATAGGGGCCTTTTCAATTTACATTTTTCACATTCTGAGCTCTGCAGCTTCATTAATGTCTTAAATACAGGGATTTTCATACTTTACTGTTCAGCTTTAAAAAACCCCAAAAGAACAAAAACAACAAACTAGCAAAAACCAACTGTAAAACCACACCACTGGGGAAGAAGAGAAAGCAATTAGGCATTGTATCGTATCAGCAATTCCCAAATGAGAAACTACCAATCTAATATGAAATATGTTATTCAAGCAAACAGACCCATCAGCCTGGAGGCTTTGGGGTGATCTGACTGCAGCCTTCCAGGACCAGAAGGGCAAGTAGAGATAGGACAAGGGGTAATGGTTTTAAACCAAAAGAGAGTAGGTTTAGATTAGATATTAGGAAGAAATTCTTTACTGTGAGGGTGGTGAGGCACTGGAACAGGTTGACCAGAGAAGTTGTGGATGGCCCATCCCTGGAAGTGTTCGAGGCCAGGCTGGATGGAGCTCTGAGAAACTTTGCCTAATGGAAGGTGTCCCTGCCCATGGCAGTGGGTTGGAATCAGCTAATCTTTAAGGTCTCTTCCAATCCAACATTCTACGATTCTATGACCAAACACCAGTTAGTGCTCAGAAATGGTGAATGATGGTATTTATTACTTGATTCCTTGGATATCTCCTGAAACAGAAGAATGACAACACTCAAGAAACATCTCGTACCTCTCCACATATTTTGATTCATTCTTCTTTTGGCTTCAAGGGATCAGTTTCCACTCAACTGCTCATTGTCAGCACATGTCAATCATCCCCTGTGGTAATTCAGATCCTCACACAGTCCATCTCACATGTCTCTCCATACCCTCTTCTTACAACATTTATCCAAGCCTAAGCACATCCCTGACTCAACCTAGTTTTCTTCACCACCACCACTCCCAATGGCCAAAGCCCAAATTCTCCATGTGCCTGCTGTCCCTTTCCTACCTTGGCCTTTGCATCTCCTGTGCAGTGTAATTAAATAATTTCCAGTGCAGGTGGCACGAGGGTAACATTGAAGTCATAGGCAAGGCAATGTCCTATCTCTAAGTTCCAATGCAACACTGGACCATCACCATTTCCCCACAAAAGAATGGTACCAACAACAAAGCACCATTCAGCTTAAAATGTTAATTGTGAAACACTCTGAGTTTTATCAAAATATATATATATAAAGCAATAAATAGAAATGTTATTCTTACAGCTTTTGTAACTGACAGGAAACGGTCGTAGCTGATAAGGACGATGTTAAACACTGAAGCTGTGCACATGAGATAGTCCACAACAAGCCAAAGCTTGCACAGGCTTCTTCCCAAATGCCATGTCCCTGTCAGGGCGTAAGGGATGTACAATGGCATACAGAACACACCTGCAAAAAGAAACCGAATGCACATGTCAGCCAGAACTGCACTGCATGAGAGCAGAGAAACATTTCTGCAGCATCTGATAAAAGCATGATCAATACTGACTGGAATTGCCCCATGGAAGGCTTTGTATTATCCTGCAACCAAAGAACCTTTACTACAAGGTACTAGTAACGTTCTTATAACTAATACCTTTCTGAAAGGTGTATTGTGTTTATTATGTATCACTGTTACTTCTCCAATTAATACCACCTGCTAAAGGAAGGAGCAGTTGACTGCTTCACCTATTGAAGTAAACACTGTGCTGTTATCTGCTGAAATTAAGACAAACAGTAACATCTTTCCTCCAATGTAAATCCCTGCTTTCTACAACAAATTATTCAATTGCCGTGCTTTTATCATCTTAGAAGCATGTGTCTGAAAGTGTTCCAGAAGTTAACTTCTCATAGAAATACAAGTTTCAGACTAATTTTTAAAATTATATTATCAAAAGGCTGACAAGAACAGCACAGTTACCTAAATACACCCTGACTAACATTTCTTCTCATCATAGATCTTGATAATAACCACTTTTCAGCAACAAGCTGATAGGATATTATCTATGGGAACTCACCAGACTGTGGAAACACACGAGTGACCCACCCACACCCATGGCTACCTACATTTAGGCTGCTAAATCCAAATGTTGTGAAAGTGCCAATATGACCTCATTTTAATGGATTTTGAGGTGATCACCCTACCGAGTCCCAGCGCAGCCTTGGGAGGCTGAAGAGCTAAGAGTGCAGCCAGCTGGGATGCAGGAATGCAGTGAACAGCATCGACACTGCAATAAAATGCAACCACTGCATTTACAGACCAACTGACACTTGGTCTTTTGAGCAAAACATTATAGATTTTAACATTCACATCGGCAAAAAAGCTGTGGTTTCAGCTTTAGATTTACTACATAATAGTGTGTACTCCTGTAACACAGTATCTTGAGAGTTTCCATTTCCATAAAAATCCTACAGTTCCTGTTGTTCTCCCTCTACCAAGAATCAAGAGACCTCTATTCAAACCCAGCTATAGGTCCAGAAGCACGGAGACAAAGCAAAGGTTGCTGAATGTCAAAATCAGATAGGTTACACATGTTAAAAGAATAAGCAAATGACTCTGCAAGCTTTTAGCAATTTAGATCAAGAAGAAGGTAAGGATAATTTAGGAATACCCCAAATCTAAATTACGTAGCTACAAAAATACAAATCAGTTTGACTCTAAAGTCAAACTAAGGTAAAGGCAAAGCTTTTACCCGAATTTATAAATAAAAACTAGACATTCAGGTAAACATAGTATCACACAACAAAACATTATGGAAAGTAGGTAATGCCAAGTAAGCTGTACTTCCTTCTTTAACAGAGAATGTTATTTACCTCATACTTCTCAGCTAGATGCTGGTATTTATTCAGTATGATTCTAGATTGTGAGTCAGATGAGAGAACCCCAGTTTGTCCACCGGCTTTCTGTTCACTGCTCTGTTTTTTTCCAGTGCACTGTAAATGGAGAGCAGGCAGCAAGAGCTCTGCAGCATGAGGCAGAAATAAGCTGGAAGAAGACATCAAGCATATGCAGGAAGGTATCAAAATATCAAACAAGTAGATCAGGACATCACAAGGATAGGACTATTAGAAGCTGTGCCCCTGACAGTGCCCTGAACTTCTGGCACTGGCAATAAATGTTAAGAAAAGTTTCTTCCGTTCTTTCAGTGTACTTCTTGAATGCATACGTTAAAAAAAAATTGTTGTGATATGACAAGTCAGTACACAGATTTCATTCAACAGCCACAACTATTTAAAACCCTCCTTCTACAGACTCAGTAATTTAACCAAGGCTTTTAGCAAAGACACCCAACACGTCACAGAGTACTGCAATACATCAGTCTCCAACTGAGCATCACACTCGTGTTTTAATTGTACTTCTTCTCAGTACAAGTTTCAAAACTAAGTGTGTCCCTGTATATAAATATACATGCAGCACCAAACTTCTTAGAAATTGCTTTATTTGTAATTATTTACCTATAGAAACACGTATTCCTAAGGTGTTACTCTATATAGAGCATTTACAACAAGATGTTTAGAAGTACTATTCATCGCTATTTAGTCACAAACATCAGATGATGATCTGTATCGTGTGACAGCGGACTGAAATAGAAGATATTGACCATGTATGCAAGATCTGTCAGACAATATAGGCTGTATTTGATCTGACTATCTAGATTTCAGCCAAAACTCTTCACAAACAACTCCCATTCTTTGTTATTCCATGAAAATTCCACAGTAGTATCTTATCTTGAAGCATTTAACATTACCTGCTTACCTAACAAAGCATCCTTTTTTTCTGAAAAATCATAGGCTGCTAAAACACCTCATGCAATTTCCACCATTCCTCATCCTTCCCCCAGACACAGCTGGGAAATAGTTCTCTCAGAGGAAAACACACAGAAAATAAACACCAGTGCTGCTCCTAAGAGTCCTACAACACAATTAGCACACGGCTCCACAGCTGTGACTTACCCACTGCAAAGTCAGAAACAGCAAGATTCAGAAAGAAATAGTTACTCCGATGCCTGAGGTTTCTGTCCATAATGAAAGCAAGGATCACCAGGCTGTTTCCAAGGATGGTCACCAGCGACAGCAACACCATGAGGAAAGCCAGCAGCACCAGCACGCCCAGTGAGAACTCGGAGCTCGGCGGCCGGGTGGGCCAAGTCTCGTTACACGTTGCAGCCGCGTGCGGACTTTCGGCAGTGCTGTTGTGCATGGTGGGTATCCAGGTCAGGTCAGTCTGGGAAGGAAGTTGTATCTGGCAGAGTTACCCAAAAGGTTGAGATTCATAAAGAGTTCAAATAGGATGGGTCAAAAATCCAGTAAACATCCCCAAAAAAATTGTCTCAGGAGGGGAAAGAATTAAAAGCTTTTGATGCTAGATAAATCTAGTTTTCTTAAGATTTTTTAAAGCATGGATAACTCTAGCAGAGTCCTGGTTAAGAAATATGCAGTTTTTTCAAGGTAATACTTTAAAATGCAGGTTCTTCTTTAAGCAACCTGATTCTTATCTGTGGAGGTCAGGAGGGCTGATTTGAAGTTCCCTTTTGCTTTCCTCCCTCCCTTCCTGATGTGTTTTGCTTGCTAGCATTATATACAACTTTTTCTTAATTTTGTTTCTTAATCCTGTGTACATATCTTAACAAGAATTTAAACTACTTTTTAATTTCATCCTTGTTTATCTGACATTGTTGCAATGCAGCAAGCCTTTGGTCCCTCTCTATTGTGATATTTTTTTGCTGATGAAAGCCATGGTCAACTTTGTTGTTGCTGTTGTTCTCCTTTTTGTGGACTCTGAGGCGGAAAACTGATACAATGAAAATAAGCATACATACAATTAATTACCAGAGCAGTTAACCCATAATGGTCCAACCCTCAGAGATCAGTTCAAAACTCTCACTGGAATCAGTTTCAAAAATCTTAGCAGCAGCCTCAGTGACACAGCACCAGCTGCTGTTGCCCCAGAACCAAGGAACTAAATACAGACTCCCTGAATGGGAATGAGAGCTTAGCAATTAACAGGATGAGGCTTTTCTTTCCACACTGGTGGGAAAAATCGTGTGTCTTCCACAAACGCTTGTATTTTGTATGAGTAATGAAGCCACTTGCAGAGAGCTGTGAGTATTCTAGAGTTGTAAAAATTCAATCCTTTTTATTATGGGTTCTAAAAACACTTTGGTGTCTAATTTTAGATACTTAAATCTGAAAAACGTTGGCTGTCATGTCTTTGCCTCTGTTGTGGGAACAGATTCATCTGCGTTTGCCAAGCGCTTTTACTGAATGTTTGAATGGCAGCAGTACAAAAATGCAAAACTTTATTATCCATGCAAATATCTTCACAGCACGTATGTCCATTACTGGCTTAAGCTTTATTTCATGCCCAGGTACTGCAGAAAACACACTATGGCAATTACTAAGTGATACCAGTAGCCGTCCTTCTGCTAGCCATACTGAAGCCTCCAGACAAAACTCATCAGTTTCACTGTTTCTCATGAGAGCCAGCTGACCTCGCCACACAGCTTAAATCTTGGGAGTGCTTTCCAGGAGTATATAGCTGCTTAATTGTACTCCCTCTCCCTCCCTCAAAATTTATTGGATCTTAGATCAAACTTGATTTCTTGAAATCTCCAATATCCAACTCTTCCACACCATGCTTTGAAAGCCTGCGTGTCACAAGGCATCTACACATACGAAGTTCAATACGAGATCCACTTCATGAGCTTTTAGTTGAATTTTTTTGTGTGTGTGGCTATGACAGTAATTAAATCAGTCTAGAACACGAATAGCTAGAAAAATATTAAAGTAGCTGCTAAACTGCTTTCATTTTTTATTGAAATAGACATGCTAGGCAATAAATGCATAGCAAAGATGGACACACCAAAAGGATCCACAAGTAAATGTCCCATCTTTATCTTCCCTTCCTTCTTTCCCCCACATTAAAAAACACATGCTAAACAGTAGAAGCACCACCCTGAACTACCTGCAACATGAATAAACTAGAAACAGTCCAGAATTGGTATGATACTGTAAGAAACACAATTATCTTCACTTTAAAAAGTTAAGATTTTAAAAATGTGACTTTTCATATTTTAGCAAGGAAGATTTCCAGATGCATGTAGGACATCTAGAGGAAATGCTTGACAGCAAAACCACCAAGCAGTTCTTCAGAAGGTACTCAGCTAATGAAGTACCCCAACCAGAGAGCAGATATAAACTCTTGGTCTGGTCACTAGAAACAAAAAAAAGAAAAAAAATCATTCTGATACTACCTTGTAGGAAACTCTGATGCTGTAATGGCTAATAGGTTTTCAGCTGTAGTCCTGATTCATTTTCAGAATAACGAAGCAAAAACCGCAAAATAAAAGCCACAATCCACCTTTTCCTGGTAATGTTTGACTCTTCATTGACATATTGTTATGACAAGGCAACTGAACTTTAGGTATAAATTAATTCTATAATCCTTTTTCTCTTTTTTTCTTTTGCCAGATAATGACATTTGTAACTCTTCCACAAGTGGGCAGTATGTCTTAAAAACCTTACAGTCTTTAATAACACAAATGGTTAAAACTGCTGCTTCAGTTTAATATTAAAAATAATGTCCCAGCAGAATTTTAAAAGTTAAGAGTTGTTGTCAGGCATTTTTGTAATCTCTTTCCCTTGTTGTATCTTCTTTTTAGAATAAAGGAAGTTTAAACTTAGGAAATGCTTGCAAACAAAAATAGGAAGAGACTGTAACTTCTCTAACCAAAAGTGTCCACAAGACAGTTACACAGCACTTTATGCTCTCTCTGGAAGAAACAGTGTGAAAATAAAAACACACTTCCACTCTGAGGGTCCATTTCCAGACATTTTAAAAGACAGGGGATTCATTTTGCTCTCTGACTGTATGGTCTATTTCACCAGTTCCTTTAAATATGCAACATGAAATTCTCATCTTTTCAACAGGCTCCTTCAGTGTCAATCGTCACAGAACAATCATCAAAGAAATTCTGTAGTAGTTTCATCACATTTCTTAGTTCACTGCCCATGTTCAGTCTTTCTTATGCCACCAAGCAGGCCCCATCTATCACGCGATCAGGAATTGCACAGGCAGGACCAGGCACTCCAAACATCACTGGACCCCATGCTTTCCTTTCACAAAAGAGTATCTTAAAACTTTGTACGTGACCTGGTGTATCCACGACTCTAGTCCCACTCTCAATACAACAAACTAGAGAATTCAATTACTAACACAAGACAGGTATTTGAATCCAGGAATGGAGAAGATGGGAAATCACATTCTCAATTCGTCAACTGTTGTTTGGTGGGAAGGGGTGGGATGGAGCAATGGTTCCAGATGCTGCACTGTCCTCGTAACAAGGAGCTCAAATGTGTAAGAATCAGAAAACTTGTTTCTAAGCTCTACTTCAGAACAGCAGAAGAAATCACAAAACAAGATGAAAATATATCTATGGCTTTACTGAATTATCTTCTGAATACAACATGTCCATTCTATCAGATAAGGCAATAAGGTCCAGGTTTTCTTTTCATATAAATATGTGCAAAATAATCTTTTAAAGTTTTTAAAAAATAAATTAGTGTTCTGTTCTCTTCTTGTTGTCCTTCCTTATCTTTTTGCTCTTTCCGGCTTGTCTAGATGATTCTTCCTGAAATGAAAAACAAGCATTTCAAAATTTTAAAAATATTCTGGTAAACCACAAGTATTCTCCCAAGGTCTCTAATGAGAATTATTTTTAATATGAAGTTCATTGAGACTTAGGAAAATTTCGACTTGCATAATGTTTATTCATTCACACAGGCTGTATTACTCTTCTCCATCTTTGGCTTCATCTAATGGTGGAAATTCACACAAGTTCACATGCAAATGCCTTCATTCTAAAGGGCAGAAACGTACCGTTGATGGTAAATAGTCATACTCCACAAGAACATTTCTTGCACAATTGTTTATATGTTTGAAACGATCTGGTCCCAAGAGAATACCTCCATACCAGCGGGACACCACAACCAACACGTTGTGGACATTCAAAATCTGTGAATAAAAGAAAGCAATGAAAGTTGTTATCTTTTAATTGAACCCGGTTTACTGCTGACACCAATTTGAAATGTAAAAAAGGTCTACTCTCTTGTATTTAAAAAAAATTACTGAGTTACATTTCTTATTCTTTGGTATGATCAATTATTACTCTGTCACTAAGCTGACTGTCTGTTTACATTTTTGGAAGTGTTGGTGGATAAGGCTAATAACAGCCACGCCACAGGCATTCTACATATGGATAAATAAAATGCCACAAGCTAGTACTGTTAACATGTGCATGTCAACAACCATTAATCATCTCTGTTAAGGAGACAAAAACAGGTATCTGACTAATTTGAACAATAGTATTAGAAGAGTCAATCATTGTTTGTGAAAACAGAAATATTCTTAGAATTTTAAAATGAAAAGGACTGGGGGCATGTTCTGTGACAGGCAATTTCTACTCTACATTTATGTATTGGCCATGAAGTCTATGTATAAAAACTGCTGACAGTAAACAGGACGGTACTAATCTAAAATACAGTTTCTTGTAACCAGAAAGTGCTATCTTGAAATGCTGGGCTTATCTGAAACAAGATTAATTTCTATTGGGGAAAAAAAAAAAAAAAGAAAATTCAGCAACAGTAAATCTTCTAAATCACCTAATTTTCATACCCCTATGTCGTAAGAGTTAAAAACAAAAAAGCTCCAAGATCCACAAACATCTTGAAATCAGCCCATAAACTATTTTCGTCTTTTCCTATGGCTGAAAATTGAACTTTTCTAAACTCTATCTTACTCTTCTTCCAGAACAGAAATATTCCCAGGAACTAGGACTCCAGATGGAGAAAGATGACCCATGTAATTTACACACATTCACATTTGAAAGGGGATTCTTCATGTCACTTTCTAAACAGGATTTTTATGGAACAATAAGCACCTAGACAACTTTCAAAAGCACATATTAACATGCTGAGGAAAAGCTGATAAGCTCAGAACAAAATGAGGTACAGTAACTATCAAATTGTTTCTTTGCATTATTTTCAGAGCAATAATGTTTTCACACTTAGCATATATACTTGCATATATTACATAACCTAAGTTTGTTTATTTACTTAACCTTCCCAAGTCTGGTTTGAGTTATTTAGGAAGTTTGAAAAAGTTCAAAATTTAAAATGTAAAATGTTTCCATAAATTATATTTTTTTCAGAAAAAAAAAAAAGAAAAGAAGCTTGGTGGGGGAAAAAAGGCTCCAGGAATAAGAGTGCAACATATTAAGCAAAAGAATACTCGAGCGAGAAAAGGACAGGAAAATAAAGCTCCTGTTGTGAAGGGGACATCAATCTAAAATAAAAATAAATATTTTGTCTGCTTACACAGCTAAGTGTCTTGAGGCACAGCATTAAGATGTACCCAGCTGTCCCCTGTAGTTGTGCTATTTTAATTATGGTTTAACTAGGGCTTGCATCCTGAACCAAAATTTATCAATCTCAACTCACATTTAGTAGCCAAATATTACTTCAACACTTGAAGACTAAAATACATGTGAGTATGAGGGCTAAGGACCCAGAACAGGAAACAGCACAACAAAACAGACTAAATGATCAAAACAACTCCTTCACTCCTTTTGTATTTGAAGCTCTACTCTGCAAGTTCATGTATCGGTGTCTTTTTATTACGCCTACTCGAGGAAACCACACAAAAGGTTGTGCACAGGTCAGCTCTTATATTCTGACAGTCAGCTTCTCCCAGTCTTCATCTTCTGTGTACTTTACACCACACAGGAAGCATAGGAATTAAAACTTAGTTCTCTTTTAACCCATTCAAACTATTACTGCCACCTATGAAACATTACTCGTTTCTACGATCTGAGACTTGTAAGTGTTACAGTCTGTGTTTCTCCTTTCACCTTGAGAAAGCAATCATCTGGCTGGCCGTTAGCAGAACAAAAGTTAAAATAATCTTCTACAAGCTTATTTATATTGTAGTGATTTTTAAAATCAATTTAAATTCAAGATTTCCAGAAGTCAAAGATTAATTTCTACAACCTGCATAAGATGGAGAAGACGTCCACCTGCTGCTGTCTCCCCATCATCTTCACAATCCTGTAGAAATGTCTGCTTATCTTCACAGTATATTCTGTAAAAGAGAAAAAAACCATAAAATGTATTTTAAAAAGTCAATCAACTAACATTTCTACATGATTAACAGTCTCAGATCTTTCATCTACATGTGTATCAATTCTAATTCTCTACTACAGACATTTACATGAAAACAGGATGAGGCATAGGGTAAACCACAAATGTTTATCTGTACAGTAGAACAAGTTTTGAGAAGCTTTCACACAGACTTCAGCTACTTCAGGTAAACTCCAGTCATTACCAGTTTAAAGTCACTAAACAGAAAAATACCCAGGCTTTTACCCTAATAATCACATCTAGCTGAAACCTACTCTATCAGATACAGATTCAAATTATGGTATAAACCTAGAAGTTGGAAGAACTTGGACAAAAACATTATGAATAATTAATTAGGTCTGTATTTCAGCAGCAACATGAAACTATTACTGAAATTTGCCTTTGGATTCTCCACGTCATCTTCTTCCACAGGGGGCACTGCAGCAAACTTTTGGGCGTATTGTTTCATAAAAAGGACAGCTGCCCTGGTCTAATTTTCCAGAAATAAATGAATTTTTTGCAGAAATAATAATAATCCAGAGGTCTACTGAACAGTAAGTTGGTTTGTTACCAACTTATTCCCTAACTTCTGAACTTAGTTACAGGTGACACAATGAGAAAGAGGCTTATAGTATTAGATGACAAAGAGGAAGCAGTAAGTATGTGCTGGTCCCCCCCCCTTTTTTTTTTCAGGTGGATTTGGATAATACTAGTGAAAGAAGCCAGATCATCATCTGTAAGAACAGAAAT
Source organism: Oreocharis arfaki (assembly GCA_013398015.1). Taxonomy (NCBI): domain Eukaryota; kingdom Metazoa; phylum Chordata; class Aves; order Passeriformes; family Paramythiidae; genus Oreocharis; species Oreocharis arfaki. The sequence goes on along the minus strand of VZRR01009634.1, from coordinate 767,079 downwards.
GCCCTCTTTACAGAAACTTTTTACTTAGGTAGAAGCTTTTACTTTTCAGTAAAATAAGCTTTCACTTGCTCTCATTTCATGTTTCATTAGGATCACACCAGGATGGCGTCAATGGACCAGCATGTGTATGTGCTTTTTCAGATGTCTGGTTCCTACAGTAATGAAAAGGCTCCCTTTTACTGGCATTTGTACTCCTCAGAAAACCTACACCGCTCTCTGACTGAGACCAATTCATTTCACATAAGCTATGTTCATGAAAGTTGCCGGAGGCAGATGACTGCCAAACTCAATTTTACCTGTTTCTCATAATCCCTGAAGTTTCTCGTATTTCAGATGAAACTTCATATGCCAGATGTCTGCATCAGGCTTTCTGATTCGACTCTTATTTCAACTGAACATTTTCAGCTATTTCTAAATATAAGGTTAGGGGGGGAAAAAGAAGTTACTTCACCCAAGTGAAAACACATTTAGTTCAGGATGATGTAGCATTTCCATGCTCAGACATACTACACAAAGTATACCAACACATGTTCAAATCCACTTTTTTTTCCTACTCCTAATGCTACTTCACTATCTTATTTCCTACTGTATGTTCTACTTTCTTGACCTCAAATTCAAAATAACACCTGCAACATTTACCATACAAATAAGAAACCTACTCCCTAAAGCAATTAATTTCTTTTAATAGCAAGAATTTAATAAGAAGGAATTTCTTTCTCATGTCCTGCACTCATTTGTCAAAGAACACGAAAAGAAAAAATAAAAATCACTATTTTTGTCTCACCTGTATGCATATATGTTGTGGGTAGCGCTTGCAATTTTCTTGTTCTCATATAATTTTTCAAGAACTCTTTTTACCTATAGAAAACAACAGAAAAACCTTCCTTTTATAACAGCGATTTCATACATCCCTCTCAATATCACTGCTTAACAAACATCTCCCTAGTACTACAATGAAACCATTTCATGCTTTGACATAAAATGTTCAGTATGATAACTCAAGGAGCAGCTTCTCAGTACTCTCATATTTCTTTTAAACAATTTTTCTGGGATACTGAGAACAGCTTGTCCCTTGAATTTGTACATTGTGTACATCCGTATTATTGCTCAAGATGTAGAAGTGTCAAATTGCTGTATTAAACAAGGGGCAGTAAGATCTGGAAAATATTTTTAGTCAGTATTAAGTATCAATTGCACCTGCTTACTCTTCTAACAATAAAGTTAAGCCGGAATAGAACATGACATACATATTCCCACTACACACTGCTTTTAGTAATTTCACAAAAACGTGATGTTTAGAAAGCCCTACTACTTTTCAAGTTTCTCCTTTTCCCTCAAATACGCTTTTTTTCACAGTTTCCACTTCACAGAAAGAAAAGTGAAAACAGAAAATGTCCTATCAGCAGTCTGAAAGTGTCAGTATTTGCCAGAAAACAGATATTCCCATCATGTCTATCTCTTTGCTCTTAAGAAGCACCAAATTCAAAACATTTACCAATATCAGTGCATCATATGTTTCCAAGTAAACAAGCTAGTGATTGTTCAACCCTTTCTGACGGTCTAGCAAAAAAAAAGAGCTTTTGATTAAGACATCATTTTAGTACATAATATAAAACATTACTGAAGTTGAGAAAGATTGGGAAAACATGCCTGGCAAGTAAATTGCCTTCCATTCAAAAACCAATGTCTCAGAGGAGTAATCAATAGACATATTTAATATCTGTCCTAGCTATACTGTGCTATTTCCAATTCTTCTGGAAGAAATTCAACTGAAAAAAAACACCTCAAATAAAAGATATGTCAATGAAAAAAATCCTGTTATTCATGGAGAATATTGCTTCAGACATCTGTCTTCTCCTTACTTTGAATACTGAAGGAAGACAACTCGTATTTCTTAATACACTTTCAAAAACACGGACAGTAAGTTGAAACAGTAAGTTTCAATACATGGACTTAAAGCACAAGTCATATGAAAACAAGTCATATATCACCTTCGACATTACTTATTTCCCAGCTACCAGATTCCTAAAAACATACTTCCAATATTCATTTTTGTGCTACAGCTGTATCCTCTTTAAGTGATTCTTTAACATATTTATCATAAATGAACTCTGCTGCTTTAGAAAGGGAAGATATGAGAATCATTGGCTTAACATATCTTTTTCATTTTAAAATACTCTCACCCTTTAATTATGATTTGTGAGTAAGATTTTTCCTACATACACAAAAACCCAAATGAATGTGCAGTGTATGTGAACTTAAAAGGTCAAAGTGCTCCACAAGGGATGCCAGGATTTAGAGACCAATTCTTATGTCCATACTAAGCAAACTATTGAGGGGAAAGAAAAAACAAAACAAAAAAACACAGACAGCTTCAAACACTACAGCTTTTTTATAGAGAAATCAGCCTAAAAACCCTGTCAATCTGTCAGTGTTTTTTCATAGTCACTGAGCATGTCGTAGACCTAACTTACCTGGAACTTCAAGAAGCACTTGACAGTATCCCTTACCAAAAATTCTTAAAATAGAACCTAAAATTGCATAAAAAGAAAGAGAAAAATCCTCTCAAGGTTTAACTCTGAGTTAAAAGAATGAGAATAAAAGAAAAGAACAGTAGTTTCCCCACTAAACAGGGATGACCAAAGGAGGCTGATGGTAACAGATGGAAAGCGATGTACAAAAGAAGCTCCAAACCCCTCTCAATTAGTTCATGATAAAGATATACACAGTCCACATGTGTTTTCCAACACAATTCCTTTCTGAAGGAGGGAAAACATTTATAAACCCATTTTAATTCCTTTTCCAGCTAATACATGATAGACTCAGTAATAAACCTGCCAACATCCAGAAGTCAAACCACAGTGTTCTTATTCTCTTACATCTAATGCACATAGTGGTAAAGAATAGCAGGAAGCATTGCAGAGCTGTTATCTAGAATTATTCAGCTGACAGTGAAAGCGAGAAACCGATGACTACTAACAAAATATTAGCACAGGAAGATGCACAGACAGACAGACCAACATATCTGGCAAATACCAAGTATTTCAGTAATATTTTGTCAAGCTCAAAGTAAAGGCAAAAAGAGAAGAACTGATCCCTACTAACTTGTCTGGTTGTCACCACTGGAGCCAGATGTGCCTGGAAAGTGCTCCTTCGATCTGTGATTGGGTTTCCATGATGTATGGGCGGCAGCTCTTCATCTATGGGTCACAAACAAGGGAGTGTTTCTTTTCTTTAAAGAGTACAGAAACAAGGCATGTGGCTACAAAAGTAAAGAACGTCTCAACTTTTAAAAAAGGGACTTGTTAAAGTGAAGTACAGAAAATAACATACAAACCCACCAAAACATGCTGCGTTTTGTAACCACTGTTATTAAACTTTATTATAACTCTATTGTCGCTAGTTTTACTCTAAAGCTGAGTAGGAAAGCAGAATCTTCAGGCCTCTTTTAAATTATTTCAACAGAATTAACAAGAGCATATTTTTTACCTTCCTGACTTTCAGATGTCATGTAATTTAACATTTTAATTTGATCTTCCTGAATGGGCTGGTAGTCTAAGAGAAAATCATCTCCATCATCTTCATCAACTTCTTCAGTGGTTTTCTTAATATCTGGTTCTATTAAGATACAAGTAGTAGAATTTCTTACACATTTTTTGCAAGACAAGAAAAACAAAATTTCAAACACTTTCTCAAAAGTCTCTGGCTTTTCAGTTCAAAACAGTTTGACATTAAAATTTTTCAAATGCAGAATAGGAACATTGATTACAACAAAACCCAAAAGTACTCAGCCCAGTATTAACTCAAAACTTCCTGAGAATTAAAAATAAAATACTCATACTATGGGATCCTTCCATAAGATCTTCTGTTTCAATACTAAGTAACAGTATTTCTAATAAAAAAAGAACAATGTTTACTACTTCCATTAAACATTCAAAATGCTACCTTTAATTTGAATTTAGAGATCAAATTAAGCTCCTGCTTCACAAAAACTACAGTCATTTACTGGTCATTTGGGGAAAAACGTAGAGCTGTTGCTCAATGCTACTTTATACCCTCAGTGAGGGTATAAAATTATTAGATTTGAAACACTTCTCTCAATATGCTTCAAGTATTCTCAGATTACCAAAATCCTGTTTTCCTTCATGCACAGAACATCCAAAAAGTAATAGTCAATAACAAAGGAGGAAGTATACAGGGTTCTGACATCTGGATTTAGATGTCAGAAAATCTGACAAATTTAATACATCACAGTTTGATTCCTATTAAAAGGGCCTATGATGTGCTTATATGTATTTTCCATAAAAAAGCAGAGGGGTGATAATGCATGTTCAAAAACGGAAGGTTGTGGTCAAAATACCCAAACTTCCAATACTGTCAGTATTTTCACTTCTCAGTGTCCACTCCTTTAGTCACATCAGTGAAAAATGACTTCTCCAATGTCTGTGATGTAGCAACAAAATGCACAGTTTACTGAAAGACTAACACTGGACCTTACCATGGAATAATACTGAAAATGATTTTTTTTTTCTCTTCAGACTTTCATTTCTCATAGGACTAAGATAAAACCCAACAGAGAAAAGTAGTTCTGTCTCCTTCTGCCATATGTGCATGCATGCATGTCACTCACACATTTCATAGCAATTTAGCATTTTAATGTACAAACCCCCCCCCCACCCCATCTTTTTTTGAAAGAACAACTGTGAATTTACACAGACTCCGTATGAATAACAGCAGAAGAATCACTGCAGCTCTACTGACGATGTACTTCTCATCTCAATACCGTAAAATGAATGGAAGGATGAAAAAGTAAAATGATGGAATACTTGGTCATTTGTCAGCATATTCCACTGAAGTTTATCTTCTCTTGAATCCCAATCCTCCAGCAGTGCACTCAACACCAGAAATTAATTACTGGTATGAATAATTGATTTGCAGAACGGAGGACAATACATAATGCACCTGTGGGCAGCACTGTACTTTCACATGTGTAATTTCACTCCTGAGAGAACTGAGGACCTTGTTCCAGTTCGCAGGCCCCCCCCGACCAGCTTTTCCCTACTGCTTTTTAAAATGGGACACTACCACTGTAAAACAGTTAGCCATGACACTGGAGACTGTGTTCTGATATTTAGATCCAATTCAAAAATGGGCATAAACTAACTTTTATGACATCTTACTTTGCAGTGGAACAAGAAGGAAAATGAAAACCCCAAGTATTCTCTGAAGTACCTGGATCTGAAGACTGTGCCTTCTCTATCAGAATTTCTCGTATCTTCTCCACCCATAAATACAGTATACTTTCACCAAGGTTCTGTCTGGAAGTAAAAACTCATGGTGAATGAAGAATCACTTTTGCAGATTTCACTTGGAGAGTACATCTGACACAAAGAAATAGAACATAAGCTAGTGAGATAAAGAGCTTAGGTAAGCTTGTGTAAAGTTCTGTCTCAGTAGCTCACTGGGTGAAACATGTATCAGTGGACTGTGATAGCAGGTCAGTGGAGCACTGGAATGAAACACTAGTTTGGGTAATAGGCAGTGCTATAGCACAGGGAGATAAAGATTTAGGTCTAGGAGGCTTCACTCAGAGGGCACAGGTGTGTATTAAGGTACTGGGAGAGGATGGGATGAACATGTTTTATAAATGCATGTTAGGAGTTAAGAAATGCTTCCTTTATGTGCAGCAGGACCCAAACAACTCAAAATACATTTCAAATGGTTGTAACAGTTATAAACTTTGTGTGTTTGTCTAAGAAACAAAACTAGATTTAGGGCCGTAGATATCTCATGGTTTCTCATTAATTTTATCCTTACTGCCACCATCTGGGCACCAGGTAAGTAACAAAATTACATCTTTAAACTTTGTCTAATGTATACAGCACCGCTGTGGAAACAATCAAATTCAAATAAACATACATATTTTAAGAAAAATATTCAAGCAAAAATAAGGATTTTATGAACTTGAACAATCCAACACCCTGATTTCACACTGTTTATTGTACAGAAGCACTGCTTTAATAACTGAAGGCTTTTTTTTTTATTTTTTTTAGTGATGGAATGGAAAAGATTAGAAAAGGAATAAAATTCCCCTGCTTTATGAAAGTAAATAGCAATTTGTCCAGCCATCACCCAATTACGGTTTCTGAAGAGCTGTAAATTACACTTTGTGTCTCCCAAAACAGACTTGTGATCTACAATTATCCATTTTTTCCATAGCAATTGACAGTATAGTTCACATCAGTTTAGACTGCAGACCTTCACCACTTAGATCCCTAGGGACTAGAAACCTGGTCAAACACAATGTAAACAATGCAAAGTATCTCTCTTCATGTGACAACCATTCAGACACTGAATGAATAAAAGGCTTTCATAAATACTTTGCACATCAGTGATTACTCCAGGTTTTTAAACAATCTAGAAGGACATATGGCCCAAAGCACAAACACATTCACTTCCTCCTGAACAAACAAAAGTGAGAGTGGACCAGCAAGGGCTCTGAACAGCAGCTGATACAGACAGAAGGGAGCTGCAAGGGACTGAAACTGTACAATCTGACAGCCTGCAGGACTGCAGAGGAGGAAACAAAAAAAGAACCAAAAAAAGAGGACTCAGAGTCCTCAGGTGCCAACTTGTGCTAGATGCTCAGGTCATTTAAATAACCACCTATAGCAGTTCTACCTGTAGTAGAGACTCCATCAAATCCTTTGAATGTGGACAGCATTAAGGACAACCTCTGTCCTTTTTGCTCCACTGAACAACTGTGGTGAGTGTGATCATACAGATCTTAAAATTAAAATTTCACTTAAAATCCTTGTGCATTTTTAATACTTCAAATTAAATCTTACTTGCTTAAATGATCTGTTGCTTAATTAGCTAAGAAACCCAGTTAATCAAAGTAAAAAACCCTTAAGCAAGCTAAGTACTCTCTTCCTTATGGCATTAAAAAAACATTTCTTATTCAAGATGCTCAGATTTCACTATCTGGGGCATGACTGTGCTTCTTTTTTTTTTTTTTTCATTTATTTTATATTATCTTTGGGATCTGAAAGAAATAAATAAACCGTATAAAATTACTACATTTTCTATCCCACTTTCACAGCAATTCATAATAATGTAATTTGAGTATTTCTAAATGCTGTTATGCATTCATTATGCCTTGTTGTTAGCTGTACACTGTGATAATAAACAGCCCACGATGCTCCAGATTCCAGTTAATAGATTGTGCATGTCTTTATTTTAAAACCTACTTATCCCTTAGCTTTTAAGAAAACCTGGTGTGCCACTTACGCTCATAGACACAACCAAATATTTTCACATCCTGTGTTTTAGAACAGATAGAAACTGAAAATACATTTGTTTCCTTTTACTATATTCCACAGTCTTGAACTTACACATATATTTCTTCCAAGCTATTTGCTAGTTCTGCATAATCTTGTCCTCGAAGCCAAGGGGCACTAGAAAGAAAAGAAACGCAATGAAAATTGTGCTACATGTTGCTTCCAACATTCCCAAATAAATGTGATGAACACCTTGAAAATATAACTTTGCCAACCATCAAGATTCCAGCTGTAAACATCTTGGAAAAAGCAGGATAAGGAATATAACATCCTTGCTGGAAACATCCCCCATTCCCAGTGCATTTTAATACAAGGAGTATTTTAACTAAACTTCCACTTACAGGTAAACCATTAACAATTAATTTTTAATTAAATTCAGAAAACACAAATGTTTGCAAGAAAACTTCACCTACTTTAGTTGATAAATAGGTGGCTCTGCAGTTGGATATCCTGGTGGCAAAATCACCTGAAAGAAATTCAGGATATGTATTCATTGGACTGCCCTCAGCTAGCTGAACTTTACTGAAGGACTCTGATGTCAAGCACTAGGACTACAATTCATGTTACAAATGAAGAAAACAGTTGGTTATGTTGTTACAGAATTACAAAAACAACTGAATATTTGCATTTAAAATTCCAATAATGGTAACACATACAAAAGTGTTTCATGAGGCAATTTACCCGTATGCAAAATAAAGTACAGAAAAATACTGAAAGAAGCTGCACACATGATTACTGGACGTAAAAAGTGGCACTGGCCTACCCTAAGTAGACACTTCAGTGTTTCTTACACTAAGTAAACTTACTGCTTTCAGTTCTGAAAACATAAAGTATGGAGTTGGATCAATGAAGTTGATCCAAATTTTGTTATGTCTCAACATTTTCCAGAAAGCAAATCTAGAAGCAATTGCAGCAGATTCACTGAGACACAAAGTTGATGTAAAAAATATTTCAGAAATTTGTCTTTGGTGAAATATGCTGAAATGCTTTGGTCAGGTGTGGAATTAGGATATGCAAGTACTGAATACATCACAAGCACACCAAAGTTTTACAGGAACAATCACTGAAAAGTCTGATCAGAGACTCCAATCCAAAAGCTTATTAATTCATCTGAGTAGTTAATAAACCATATTTAAACAGTTCCACCTGCGTCAGTCCAACTGCCAAATTTGTACTAAACCTCTTCCCACCACTATACCTGCAAACAGAGGGTCCATTTTGGTTGATCCAGACAGTCACTAATCTTAATGCAATAAATTTTTTCATCTTCATCAACAACACACCAATCATCACCATAGATCGATGAAAGGGCTTCAATTTCATCAATCTAAAAGAAAAGAAAAAAAAGCAAAAGTAAATAGCCCACCCCATAAAGCCCACACAACTTTGTGTGCCAATCACCTTTTCATTTTTTAAAGTCTTGCTCTTCTACAACTTCTTGACAGATGTGACCAGACTGACTGCACTGGAAGGTCATAAGTATTAGGGATCCAGTCCTGATTCACAGGATTTAAGGTGCACCAGGGGAGGTTTAGATCGGGCATTAGGAAGAGTTTCTTCACAGAAAGGGTGAATCGACACTGGAATGGATGCCCAGGGAGGTGGTGCAGTCACGGTCCCTGGAGGTGTTTAAGGAAAGACTGGACGTGGCACTCAGTGCCCTGGTCTGGTTGACATGGTGGTGGCTCGGTCACAGGGTGGACTCGATGACCTCAGGGGTATTTTCCAACATACTTGACTCTGTGATTTTGTAAGCAACCTTCGCTCAGTTCTCTCTCTCTCACACACACACACACACACCCCACACACACATACCAGCTTTTGAATTTCTGAGAACAATCCTGTCATTCTCAGCAGTGACCTGGTGAGCAAAGTGAAAGGGAGCAGATGCCAACACGTTCCCTGCAGCTCCCAATCGGTGCTGCTCCTGGCTAGGTGGGACCCCGGCAGGAGAAAGACCCTGAGGGTTTGGCACTAAGCTCTTCCTGAGGAAGAGCGGATACTCAGCAAGTTCCATAAAGAAAAACCGGAGAAGTACCTTCCAACTAGAAATGAAACACCTGAAGTGGTTCGGCGGGGCAGATGTGCCACAGCGGGCACGGAGCCGCTCAGGGGGCCGGGGCTCACCAGGAGCTCCCTGAAGTCACGGCTTTCCCCGCAGCGCCCTCGCCCCCTCCGCCGCTCACCTGCTGCTGAGCCCTTTTCGTGTCACTCGCCGCCATGGGGACCCGAAGGATGGAGGAGGAGGAGGAGGAAGGGAAGGAGAAGGAGAGAAAAGCCCAGGGAGCAGCCCGGCGCCGGGCCGTGTGCGCAGCCGTGGCGGTGACGCGAGGGCCCTTCCTTCCGCTGGAGGGACCGAGGGAGTGGGCAGGCAGTGTGCTGCTGTCTCCCATTGCCACACAGCCTTCTTTATATCCGCCTTGTGTACTTTTCCCTTATTTCTTACATCCGTTTTTTAAACTGAAGTGTTTAAGCAGTCCTGTTTCAGTGAGGATTTTACGGATGCATTCACCTTGCATTTAATGGCACTCGGAATGAACGATTGACATAACTACACGATTTCCTTTAAAAATTATTTAAAAGAGTAACAGGTGCTCCGAGGAGTTTTCATTACATTAATTATATTTCATTTCATTTCTCGAAATCCATTTCTTTTCCTTAACTTCGGCAAGTTTAAGGCATCTCTTTTAGAGACAGCACTGATCAGTACACATCTCCTTGCGTGCAAAGCATGGACTTCACGGTTTTTGCAGTTTTTGTAGTTTATGTTTTCTTACAGTGTGATTTTATACTGACACAGTTGGGAAGAATTCGAGGTAAACTTCGTTTTGCCTTTCTCGAAAGCTTAGAGAATTTCCACCCGTTCTGGAGAACAGGATTGAAGTTCAGAATGACTACGACAGACTAACAAACTAACAACCATCAAAAAACCAACCAACCAACCAACCAACCAACCAAACAAATGAAAAAACCCCCCAGGATGCAACTGAGTAGGGACAAAACTAGCACTGTATTACCAACTGCATCTATTCTGGATGGACAACTGGTTGCACAGTGGTTCTGCAGAACTTATTTCTGAGTTAGAGTGAATAGAAGACTGTCTCCAATGTCATGGACAGAGTTGGTTTAACTATTTTTGAAATGATAATAAAAAGGAAATACCTGGTCTTAGACCATGAAAAAATGTACATTTTATCAGACAAAGTCATGTATTCCAGTTAATTTTAAAAGAGAGACACATAGACAAAGTGAGCTTATTGTTTAAACAATTGCCTTCTGACGAAAAATGTAACTGAAAGCTTTAATCCATAAGGACCTAGAAAAGATGGTGCTCCATCTGTTCATCCTAATACTAAATTGCCTTGTAAATCTAAAGAGACAGCTATGACAGGACAAACTTTCTGACAGCAATCTCTCTATAGTGCTTGTGCTTTATAAATTGCTAGTTTTGACTTAGCTGAACAAGTGACTTACATTAGTATACACATTTTTTGTTATTAAATAACTCAAAAATGTTATTGCCCTTTTTTATTACTGTTGTGTATGAGTCATAAAAGCATTGATATGAAAAATTTCAGCAGTCTACTATTGGGCCAGGAAGAAACTGTTACAGATAAGGAGGCACAGAGAATAAATCACAAAAACTGTATGGACTGTAGACATCTGTGACAGATTTGAGAGGACTTGCTAATTTCCTTTCATTGTCGTTTTTAGTTGTGACAAGTCTTAATAAACAGAAATGGAGATGAATATGGCTAATGAATCTCCAGCATGTTTATAGATACTAAATTATTAACTGAGTAGCTGAACTGATATGGTGCACGGGACTATTTACCAGATAATTAATATCTTCATCTGTCTGAAACATTCTATTAAAACAGATATAAAATACGTATCTGCAGCTTTCAAATGAAGGATAATAGCACAGCAGAGTTTACTAAACTATTTGAGGTATTCTTTTTGTACATTACTGAACCTTACTGTTTCTTATGGTGAGGCATCTCCCGAAAGGATACTCTTCACAGCAATGCTTAGACTTCAATATTTTAAATGGTTACAAAGTCTAACCTTTGGTCCATCAGTTCAGTCTTTCTGAACCACAGATAGCAAAGAAAAACATTTAAAGCTCAAATCAAATCATTTAAGCCAAAGAAAATCCTGAGGTCAGGAAGCAGCCCAAATCACTGCCTTGAATTCAAATTCTTTATTCTGTCTTGTCAGGGCAAGATAATATACTGGGTAATTATTCATTCCCTTCTGCAACTAGAATCTAATACTAGAGCACAAAAAGCTTAAACAAGATACAAATAATATTCATTCAGTCAGGATTGCATCTCAAATAAGTGAAAAACACAGAAGGAAGAAATACAGAAGAATTAAGGTTTGAGTAAAATATCCATAGCCCTGCTTTATTTTGCATACAACAGTTCAAACAACATGATACATTTTCAATTTCTCCTTTACAATAAAAAAAGAGGAAGATTGAGAACAAATAAGGACAATGTCATGTCATATCACGTCGTACTACAGATTAATGCCCTCAGTTCTGTACTCTGGTTTTGGGCAGGATTTTCTTCTACTGAGACTCTTCCAGTAGTGTCTTAAGAATAGCTCAAGGAGAGCATTTTGCTATAGTTCCTTACCAACAAAATACTAAATTTTCTCTAATGCTCCAATTCCACTCTACATTCAATAGAAATTTCATTCTGTTATAGAAATCTTAATTGGGTCATCCAATAATGAGCATTTATCCATTTGAAGACAAAGTAGTTCAGCTGATTTCAGTTCCACAATGATGCATTTAGCTAGATTGTGGTCTAAACTGACCACAATAAATTAGCTATAAGGTTCATAGGTATAAACTCTCCATATACAGCTGATTTATTATTTTGGAACTAAAATCAAACCAAACTGATTCAGTCACAAGAACAAGAAAGTGCACTAAACAAGCCTGATTCTTGTTCTAAAACTATATGTCTGGTAAGACTGATGAGAAGCATATGTACAAGTGACTTAACACCTTGGTTAGAAATGTTTCTTCTCATGTAGCCACAATGCAGTTTTTGTGATGGCTATAGCAGGGTACAGTTGCCTTCTGCAGAGCCACAGAAATCCAAAAGCTTTTCTATGACGTAGTAACTACTAGCAGGTTCTGGGAGCCTCCTGAGAGAAGAGCACCAGCAGTGAATTCCCACATTTTCTCCTGCCATACCTGCATTCAGATAAAAATGGCCATGTTAAAAGGAACTCTTCTCTCTTACAGGATTTTTTTCCCTGCTAGAGGAGACCTCAAGAAACTACCTGAGCTTGCTTCAGTGCTGTTTGAGCAGCAAAAAACATAGCTCAGGAGGCAATCCAGCTCACACCATCCACAAATTCGTATTTTATGGTTATTTCCTGCAAAGTATGAAAGAAACTTCAGCAACAGACTCACATCTGCAAGAATTCCTATTTGCAGGCAGTTCAGAACAACATGAATGTTTGCTTCACTCACTCACTAACAGTTGCTCATAGTAATCCAGAGAGATTACAAGAATCACATTTGACAGTGTCAGCACATTTATTAATTCTCTTTGTCTGTCTTTTGCCAGCCTAGTAAATAAAATCAGTACAGAAATATAGCAAGGATCTGTGCTTGCTGCACTGCTTTTCAGAGTTGAGGAGCAGTTTCCTCAAGAAGTGCACCACAGCTGCATGAAAGCTGCTAAGGAACAAATTTCTAGGACTGCTGGTGAGCTAACAAACACACATAACATGTTACTGCGTGAAAACAAACATACAACCTATCATGTATCATTTATTACTTTCACTTCTCATTGCCCTGTGTGCACTCCCTTGCCCAGTCATGTATCTCAAATTTGACCAGTATGCTGTAGTCTGAAGAGGAAGAACACAAAAGTGTCAGTGCAGTAAAGGCTGTTCCATCACAGAATCTGAGAGGAATAAAAAAATACTCTTCTGTGAAAATCACAGACAAAATAGTTCAGTGATTTCTGTGCAAGGCTGTTTGCCAGTGTGTTCAGCCCTAAGATGGGACATATTTCATGTTTTCAGAATCACTTATTTCAGCAGGTTAACTGAAAAAGGAAAGAATTGAAAAAAAAGAAAAAACAGAGAAAAGACACTTAGAACAAAACCTTGATATCAGCAACACTCTTTTTCTTATTTCCACACTTTAAAGTCCAAAATGCACTGGGTCATTATTACTCTGGGATGTGCAAGGAGGCTAAACACGGGTGAAAAATAGACACTCTTTGAAGACAGCGGGAGCAGGGAGAGTGTAGCAGGCCAGGAGAGCACTGTACATCCAGGGCTTGGTGATTCACAGTACAGTTACTGGAGCAGGCCCAGGTCTGTGCTGTGCTGCCTTCAGGCCTGGGCTGTGGTGCACAAAACCCTTGGAAGCAGGATTAACTCCACCAGCTCCTTGGCACAGAGTGCAAGCAATTACATCACCTGCGTGGCCTTGCCTTTATCTAGAAGCATAGCAAGGAGTGAACCTCTCTTGTGAACATCCTTTATGAATGGCTGTTTTCTTGTAAGAAAACTAAAATACCACAACCAAAGAGGGGCCTTTCTCCAGAGATGGGATCTGTGCAGCCTGCCATGGGAGAAGTCCATCCGGGGTCAATCCAATGGTTGCATGAATGTGGACATCATGGCTTCTGATTTACTTGTTATCTCTGTTGGTCTTTACTAGGTCTTTTTAAAACATTAAGTTTACTAAGTTATTTGTTTTCGGGCCTTTCTTACTCAGATTCAGAGAAAAGCCCTGCACTGACTGGCCAAAGGGTGAAACTGAACTGTAAACTCTGTGTTGCATTGCAATGGGTTATAGAGTAGGCGGGTGACAATACCTCTATTTGATTATAAAATTTGTAAGAAATACGAGGTGATAATATACATCTTTTAATTTTGTATTCATGTATGCAAAATAAATACAAAATAGGAAAAGGTTTTATTGTGAGGTTGCTTAAAGCATTTATGGCATTGTGAAAGATGGCTCAAAGTCAGAAGCAAGAGGAAGAAATAAAGGAAAAGGTATGTGGGGATGACATAGCTAGTGCTTTGAAAGTAAGGGCAGCAACTTGAAGCCCTGCTCCTAAGAAAAGCAAGCCAATGTGATCCTTCCCTGAAGCCTCTCAGATGTTATATAATTATTACTACAGCATCACTGGAAGCAGATCTCTTAAGATAAACAAATTAAAAGTAACAAAAGGCAGCAGAAGTCCAAGCATGATACATTTATGTTATCTCTGCAGGTGTGAAACTGTTCTTTTTCTTCTTTTTGGTATGTCATTCTTCGAACATTAAAAATATATGTTGCTATAGACAATACAGAAAGACGAAGCTTGCCTCATTATCTACACCTGAAGAGTTTCACAAGAATTGCTCAGGTTTAAACTTGCTCACTTTTGGAACAGAAGTTTCATCCTAATCTTTTGTGATAGTTTGTCACGGCACCTGTGGCTCCTGCCCTGCCTTTTCAGTGCTCCTTCTGCATATGACACAAACTTGGTCATGCCACAACACTGCACAGCTTCCCCGCTCCCTTAATAAATTCTTGCAGGATTTCAAAGGCACTGTGGGAGTGTTCCAAATGCAACCCCTCTCGCGTGCTAAAGGCAGAAAAACAAGGTGCCAGCTCTTGGCTTCAGGTGAAAGGTGTAGTGGAGAATAAAAAAGGGGTAGGACAAACAGAGGGGAAGAAGTGGTGGACCAAAGGGCCTTGAAAAAAGTGAGTACTTCACTTTTTGTCTCTGGTAGCACCCAATTTCTCTTTTAGGTTGCTATGCTGTTCTTAGAAGCAGGGTGTGTATTCACAATTTTCTTTCACCTGCACCACGGTTGTATACACCACCAAAGCGATTTCCAAGAAGACCCTTGTTTCCCCCTCTGGCGATGCACCATTCTCGTAGTGTTACAGTCCTCTTTGAGGCCGGTTGTCCCCGCATCTCTCTGAACGCCTGTCGGTGTCTTTGCGTCCCCGCTGCGTCCCGCCCCTGCCGAAGGGAGAGCGGAGCCAGGGCCGTGCACCCGCAGCCCGGGCCGCGGCGGCGACAGGCACGCACGGGATAGCGAGCGTTGGGAGGGACCTGTGGACATCATCTGCTCCAACCCCCTGCCAAGTCTGGGTCACCCAGCGCAGGTGACACAGGAACGCGTCCAGGTGAGTTTGGAATGTCTCCAGAGAGGGAGACTCCATGACCTCCCTGGGCACCTGTTCCAGTGCTCTGACACCCTCAACATGAAATTCTTCCCCGTGTTGAGGGGGAACTTCGTGTGTTTTAGTTTATGGCCATTGCTCCGCGTCCTGTCGCTGGGCACTACTGAAACGAGTGCGACACCAAACCGCAGCGGGCACAGGGCAGTGCCCCGGGGTCGCAGGGGGGTCACCCCCGCTCCCTGGGCAGAGCGGCCGCCGCCGGCTGCGCCCGGACCCGCTTACTCTGAGAGAGCGGACGCAGCGCCCTCGGCGGGGCCTTGCTTCACCCCTCCCGGCTTTTCGGGCGGGCTGCGGCGAGAGATGGACCCCGAGAGCCCGCCCCTATGGGGCGCTCGCCTGGCCGGTCCCGGTGCCGGTCTCGGTCACGGGGGCGGTGCGGCGGCCAGGAGGGCGGAGCCCTGTCCGTCCCGCCCCGCCGGGAGCCCGCGCCGCCCGCACTGCGCGGCGGGGGGGAGCTGCCGGGGCGCTGCTGCTGGTCACATGTAACCGCGCCCGGTGCGCGTAGCACAGCGCGGGGCGGCGGCAGCAGCTCGCGGGGCGAGGCGAGGCGAGGCGAGGCGAGGCCAGGCCGGC
>VZRR01009634.1:721179-750912 GCA_013398015.1 Oreocharis arfaki | reverse complement strand
GTGGGGGTGTCACTGGTTCCCCCCTCAGGAGTCCGTTGTGCGGGCTGAGGGGACGGCCCAAAGCCACGCTCGGCTCGAGTCACGAAGCAGAGGCGTCCTTGGAGGCGGGGGCCGGGGTGGTCTCTGGCCCTTGGGAAACGGTGTCGTCGCTTGCTGCTGTGCGTGGGTGCCCCTTCCTCCTCCTCTTCCCGCTGTTCCCCTCCCTGGAACAGGCGCGGCGCTGGCCGGTGCCCGCAGGTCTGAGCGCACCTTTCCCTGCAGGCAAGGAGCGCAGCTGCTGCGACGCGTGAGCCTGACTCGCCTTAAAAAGTGTTTGATTACCGGGACCGGAACGAGCCGCTCCATTCCAGGCGGTTCTGCTGAAGTTCTGACTGCTTGGGACTGTGCCTGTCTGCTGATCTGGGTGAGATCTCGCACGAGCTGAGGGTAAGCTTATTCGGAGCGCCTGGGCTGAAAAAAAGTCTTTGAAGTAACTGAACTAAAATATGCGCGGAAAACAGCCAGGAGATGCCCAAGAACGAGGATTAGTTTAAGTAGTGTTGCCTTGGGAGTGGTATTGAATAGATATGTTATTACAGATGTGATAATTGCTATTAAACAAACAGTATCTTGATTTTAGAGAGGTGCTGCGTTCACAAGAAGACTGTTTCGTACAAGCATGACCAACTGCTCCAACCCTTTACCCGAAGACTGAAACAACTGCTTTTAGATAACATCACTCAGGCTTGTAGTACAGCCACTCTTTCTTCTTGGAGCAGCTCCTGTCAGTTCAGTGTGTTGTGTGGGTTTGTAGACAGGTTCTGTCTGTTTGTGCGGTTTGGTGCATTTTGTCTGCCTTCTTTGAAAGAATCACATCATCATGTGTGTGTGCTGGGACACGTAAGAAATCTTTCTGAGCGAGTATCATCCTTTCCTACTGGAATCTAATTTTCATTGCGAGAGGGAGATCTATTGAAACACTAGACAATGTTATGCTTTTTGCCAGCCTTACCGTTTGTCATGAGGAGAGAAAACTTCCTATGCAACCAGTGGCTGCTGCCTCAGAGCCTTAATGTTAAGCTGGCTAGTCCTAGTACTGCTTCTCCTACTTTTCTAGCTGTGTATGAGTGAAACCCTCTCATAATCTAATTAGTGTATATTGACATTGTTCTGGGTTGTGTATATGGCTGGAGGATTCAGCAGGAGAAGAAATCAAAGCAAAAGCAAGTGAGTCTTACGAATAGTGCTGCCTCATAGTCAGGTATGACACTTTAGATCTTTGTAGATTGCTTTGAGAAAAGCAGCTTTTTTTTTGTTTGGACTTTATCCTAGCAGTTGGGTAAAGTTGGTGGTTTGTATATCGGTAGTTAGGTGGCCTTTTGTGTTGAAGTATTTTGCAAAACTTCCTTAAGTAGGCCTGCAGGCAGAATGGTAACCTGTTCTCTCTGTGTGAAGACAGACCCTGTAATAGCGTGGCAGGGTCACTCTGGCATAGGTCTCATAGAGGAAGATAAAAGTGGAGCATCTCAGGCTATTTTTTATACCTTCTTAAAGGATAAGATTCAATTAGCAGTCAAGTACTGCTCTGGTAGTCCTAATGAGTTCAACAGAAGTGCCTTGCAGTCACATCTCAGCTGCAGAGGAGATGCTAAATAGTGTTCTGTGGTGTTGTGTCATGATCTAACAGTGACTGGGGAGACTGCCATGCAAGCCTTTTGAGGGCACAAGGCATAAGCAGGGATTGTGAAAGGCATTTTAACGTGCATCAGCTGATTAATGGAATAAGGTAATGATGGCAGCACGACTGACTGAAAGATGTGTTGTCTCTTAAGTTGATAGTGGGTTTGCATAGAGGCAGCACAATTCATATAGATTGACCTGCCAGTAGTGTCATAAGGCTAGTAACTCCAAACCAAACTATTAAGTTTCTCCCTCAGTCCTGATGGCCTGGCTTGGTGCCTCAAAACTGTGGTGGGGATTTTGGAGCTCTCTTCATGGTGGGTCATGGGACCAAATAAACTCCTGTCTGCACGGGAGTATAGGTGTACAAAATACACTGCAAGTGCACACGGCTTGGGTGCCTGTGTACTGATTTGTTTCCATACTCTGAACTTGTCACTCAAACTTCTGTTGGTGGTTTCTCATCTCTGTTAGAGAGCAAATCCTGTTGCTTAAAACAGTATTTGCAAGAGTATAAAAGGTTCTGTTAAGAGTCTCTTTGCTGCCAGGTTCATTTAAGCATGTCATTTAGCTCATTAGCTGAAACTTTATGTTCTTTATCACTTGTCTGATGGGTAACTGCATGCAGATTCACTTTCCAGCCCCAATTGTAGAAGCACTTCCACGTGAATGATCCGTCTAACTGTGATTAATAGCCAAACAGTCATTCTTCTGTATCATTGCATGCTTCTGGCTTACAAAGTGTATTTGAAGTTGGAGGCTTGGCCTAAACAGCAAGGTCTTTGGGGACTAAACCAGTGAAGCGGACAGACCATGTTACTCTATGCATGTTACTCTATTGCTAATGTTTGCTGTAAGAGTACAAACCAATCAGTGATTTAAACTTAAAACTGTTCAGTGGTAGAAAAACTGCAAGTAATTTTATATAGTGATTGAACTTTTTGTGTATCTTGAGCTGTTTAAGATTCTGCTCATGTACATAACAGGCCTTGCTGCATACAAGAGTTGTTTATTTGAATCAGCATCTTGGTTTCTTTCCCAAGCAGTCTTTTCTGCCTTCTCATCAATATCAAATGGAAACAGCAGGTTCTAGATGCATTGAAAGTCCATTGCTATTCGTACCTGCTAAGTATGTGGGATGTTGACAAATGATACAGGGTAATGATAGGAGTGTGTTTCTTGTCTGAGAGATGGCTAAAGCAATACTGTGTGGGAGGGGGTGAAAATGAAGGATGAGCTTAGCTTCCCCCCACCCCCCTCCCCAGCTGCATGATGGCTAAGCCAGCAAAATGGGTCTAACTGCTTTTAGCTTTGGTTTGTGTGATTCTCAGTGCTGGATTCTGTATCCCACTGAAACTGTATCAGTCAGCTTCAGAGGTGGTATTACAGGCTAATAATACATTAACATACATGATTTTGATCATTCTCTAGACACTGCTAGAACTGGTTCACTGAGGAAAATTATACCTGTCTCAGTAACAATAAACTGTGCTGTGTTGCCTCCACAAGTGGATAGACTCCTCTTGTTTAAAGGAGAACATAGCTTCAGGGCTTGAAGGACTGCTAGAAGAACTAGTACTGTTTTGTTTCTTTTTCTGGTAGAACTGAAAAGCATGCATGAGCAAGAGTGCTGACTAACCACGTCTGGAGAAGGTATTTGTATCCTGTGTCTATGGTAGATTGCAGGTGACTGATCCAGTCTGTTCTTCTGAAATATGCTGGAAAGGGCTTGCCTAGTCTTCGTCAAATTCTTTGAAAACTGATTCTCTCTCTCCCTTTGCTGATTGAGGAAAAGGTAGGGAAACCTCTCTTTGCTGTATTGTCCTGTTCTAGATTTCTGCCTCAATCTTGAATATTACAGGATCTGTTACAGGCTTTTTGTTCCTTACCCAGTATTCTCACTGTCTCTTTTCTTGCTGAGTGGCTTATCTTACCGTAGTTGAAGGGCTCCCTGCATCTCTTTAAGCTGTGAGTGTGTGTGGTGTAATTAAGCTGCCTGTCCTGAACAGCAAAGTGTAAAGAGTTTGTGGGACCAATCAAAACCTCTGCTAGTGTAGGAAAGCTAGCTGTGCGAGGCCAGTAATCATTAACTGACTGCAGGATCTGGTAAACCTACTGTGTCAGGTGAGCATACTAATCTGGAGACACTAAATTTGGACAGAGCTCTTGTTTTCCATTTGTATCAACAGCAATGAATTGTCTATAGCAGCACAGTCTTTTGAAGCTGTTTTTGAAATAGTTTCTTGATGCTCCTAAAAGCAGTGTATTTAAATAGAGCATTTCTGTATCTAGGTCTAGTTGAATAATAGAATCATAGAATAAGCTGAGTTGGAAGGGACCCATCAAGATCACTGAGTCCAGGTCCTGGCACTATGCAGGCTGCCCCAAAAGTCACTCCATGTGCCTGAGAGCATTGTCCAAACACTTCTTGAACTCTGTCAGGTTTGGTGCTGTGTCTGCTTCTCTGGGGAGCCTGTTCCAGTGCTCAACCACCCTCTGGGTGAAAAATTCTTTCCTGACATCCAACCTAAACCTCCCCAGACTCAGCTTCATGCTTTTTCCTCAAGTCCTGTTACTGGTCACAAGAGTGAAGAGATCGATACCTGCCCCTCGGCTTTCCCCCGTGAGAATGTAGAAGACTGCAATGAAGTCTCCCCTCAGTCTCCACTTCTCCAGGCTGAACAGACCAGATGACCTCAGACTCCCTTCATAAAGCTTCCCCTCTAGATATTTCATCATCTTCGTTGGTCTCCTTTGGACACTCTCTAAGAGCTTAATGTCTTTTTTACATTGTGGTGCCCAAAACTGCGCCCAGCACTCGAGGTGAGGCTGCCCCAGTGCAGAGCAGAGTGGGACAGTCCCCTCCCTTGCCCGGCTGGCAATGCTGTGCCTGATGCCCCCAGGACAGGGTTGGCCCTCCTAGCTGCCAGGGCACTGCTGACTCAGATTCAACTTGCCCAGGACCCCCAGGTCCCTTTCTGTACTGCTACTCTCCAGCATCTCATTCCTCAGTCTGTACATACATCCAGGGTTGCCCTGTCCCAGATGCAGAGTCCAGCACTTGTGCTTGTTAAACTTTATACAGTTGGTAGTTGTTGTAATAGCATTAAAAAAAAAATGGGTAAACCGACTTCAGATTGTGATTTCAGTGTGGAAAAAAATTGGTTAAGACATCACTTAGTAACTGCATTCTTCAACAGACCTGGTTAGCAGTATTGCTTGCCCAAAGGTCTAAGACTTCCCGTCTAGTAGACAGCTGTAACATAGTTATGTTAAAAGGTTTTGTTTTCTCTCTTCTTTGAAAGACATAAATACAACTTCTTTTCCTTTGTAGTTCAAGAGCAATGGTAGGATTAGGATTAATTAGTGATCTTTTACAGTTGTGTGTTAACTTCCTTATATTGTACTGTTGTGTTTCTTAAAGGTAAGGTCAAATCTACTAAGTTGTCTGAGTCCCTGATTCCCCTTCAAGTCGAGGTTGCAGGGCCTCAGATATGCAGGCTCAAGAGATGATAGTACTAATCACTCACTGATGGTTATCTGACACCTTCATGCAAAGACATTCTATTCCCCAGGGTCGGCAGCCAAAATACATGTCAATTAATTCTTAAGTAATACGTGGGCTAATGGATGTACATAGTTACCCTTTTTTTCCTTTCCTGTTGTCTTTGGAGACCTTGAGGGATAAGGGTGAAAGCCTTGTAAGAAAAAGCAAATGCTTACTGGTTATGCTTGTAGCAAAGCTTGCCTTGTTTGTGGTGTAGATCTTCAACTCTCAAGCCACCCTTAGAACCTAGAAAACAGAGAAACAAGAAAACATGGGTATTTGGTTATTTAACTGCTTTGTATGAGGAATTTTAATGCTTCTTAGTAGCCTGAGTGCTGGACTGTTGCAACAGCTTGCGCATTAAGCGTGTTCCACAGAGAGAATAGTTATCTTTCTCATACCAGGGTTAGTATTAAATAACAGGGAAAAGTGATGTAATTTTAAGGCGTAACTTACAGCAGTATAAGAGATTGCAAAATCTGTTCTTTTGGATCTTTTGTTAGAGATGACTACAGAGGCAGAACAGCAGCTTCTCCATGATGCTAGAAATGGGAATGCTGAAGAAGTTAAACGGCTGTTGGATACCTTGGACAAAGGAGAAATAAGCTTTGATATCAACTGTAAAGGTTAGTAGCCTTCCTCAAATGCTTGTAATCTTGCTGGTGAAGTCACATGTAGTGAAACTGATAGTGATAGTATAATCTTGCTTTCTTTGGAGTGCTTAGTAGAGTAATAAAAATCCCACTTAAACAGCTTTTATGCTATGACAAGGACATACTTGCATAGGGGAGAGATAATAAAAGAGTATGGATAGTTGCAGTGTACAGAAAACTTCAATGTAATTCACAGACACTAGAAGTGTCAACAAGGTGAGGAATCAGTACCTCTTTTTGCCTGTGTTTGTGCTTATGCCAGCTTGGAAGCTTTAGAATACTAAACAAAACAGACTGTGGTGCCCGGGGTTGGTTTAGGGAGGTAAATGGCCTGCAGAGAAGCTGCAAAGCTGCAGAGAAGATTAGATTAGGTCAGTCATTTGTGTTCTGCTTGCTGTGAGTTTGTTTTATTTTTATATTTTTTTTAGGCCTGTGTTTTGTTATCACACAGTAGGAGCGTTACATTTCTTGCCACTGGCAAAAATGTTTGGGACCAATGTATGCTTTTTACTGCTAGCAGAAGACTAGGTTACTTGGGAGAAGAAACTAAAACTGCTCTTCATCTGTGTCTGAGTGTTTGGCTAACACATTAGCTACACTGCTCATGTGTAGCTAACATAGTTGTGACTCAGCAACTTGCTTGCTCTGCATTAAAACTTCAAACTGGGAGTGGATTTGCAAGCTGGCTAGCAATTGCAGACTACCTTCTTTATTATTTTAGTAGCTTTATATTTCTCTTTATTTACATGAGTGTGTTTCTGGTTGCTTCCAGAAAGTAGATGTGTGTCCCACTCTTTCTCCCCAGGCTGGTATTCCATTGTTCGGCATTTGACTGATTAGCAGCACTGAGAAGAAAGTGCTACAGAGGGAGAGGGGAGAGATCAACTGTGCTTCCTCTCAGCAGTAACAGAAGGGAACACCTTGCCCTATAGGGCAGGGTTTCCTGTTACCTGAACAAGCTCTATCCCTTTCCCAAGTCTCAATCATCAACTTACTTATCCTTTTGTTTGACTACTCAGCCGTGTCTGTGTTTTTTCAATGGTTAACGTACTCACCTCAGAAAAACAAGTTGTGAAACCCAAGCTCTTGCTACTTCATCTTTGGGGAGCTAGTTCATAATTTAAAGGGGAACCAAAAAGACCTTGATGAAGCTGAAGTCCTCCACCCTCAGAAGTATGTCACTGGTAAATATTCAATATGTGTAGTGCCTAAACAGTTGGAATAAAAGTACCATAAGATTCATGCAACAGTTCCCGTGAATAAGTTTCTGAAGTCTCCTGTGCTTAGAAGAGATTTCAGAGTGTCTCTAATGTGTTCTTACACATAATCTGAAGTCAGGAAAGCATAATGAAATGGCATAATCTGCAGTCTGTTATATCAAGCAAGTGGGTCTCTGGTCAGAAATTCTGCAGCATAGAAGAGACTCAGGTAATGAAGTGAAAGATGGTGCTTAGCTGTTTTTCTAATTTAGCAATACATACTAGCTAGTTAATATTTGCTTGCTAGTGGGAGATCTAGGAAGCTAGAGGGAATGTGCTTGTGATAATCTATTTAACCTAAACTAGTTCTGAATATGGGTTTTGTTCACTGTGAGATCTCTGCTTTTGAAGTTTCAATTCTTCTAAATGTTAGAGGACACAGAAGTGTAATTAGTGTTATCTGGGAGAACTGCTCTAGTTGTGTTAAACTTCAGAGTTAAATCTCTGTTCTTCTGCAGTCGCTTTTTAGAGGCTGACTTGTTTTGCTCTGCTCCCATAGAGTATTCCATTGGAAACAGTCTAAGAAAAATTCAGGCCAAACAGTCTCTGCTGTATAACTACCCCTGCCATGCTGCCTCCTCGCTAGCCGAACCACTCTGTCTTGCTGCAAGTTCTGATCTGTTGGGTACTACCAGATAGTAATTGCATAACAACCTGATGATTAACTGAAGTACATACTGTAGACTGTAACTGTCTTTTTGCCACCCTCAATCTTCCTTCTCTTCCTGACAGCTTCATGTGCTTCTGTCATTACCTTGGATAATAGATGTCCCTAGATAGTCAGGGTATGGGGAATGTCTTCAGTGCTGTAGCAGTTCCTTCAGGATTTGCATCTGATACAGCAATGCCACTTGCCTTGGAAAAAAGTGCTTCTGGAGCAGTTGGAAAGCTGTACTGGAGGTAGTGTAAACTTCCTGCAGGGTGTGCCTTGGTAGCTCTAAGTCTGACAAGTTAATGTGCCTGGGTGTCAAAGCCTGTCTTCAACATCTTGTCTTTTCAGAGAGGAGCTGTATCTGAGGCTGGGTATACTGTACATTCGTAAGTGTCAAGTCTGACAACAGTGATCCTAAACATCACAATTTCAGCCAAAGTGAAGGAAGAGAAAATAAATTCAGGCTTCCTGTACTTGCTCTGTTGTGACTGTATTCTACCCAGTCAGTGCTCACAGATAAGCAGGATTTGCTTGAGGAAAATCCAGCCAAATGATCTGAACTTCTCTTCTTGGGTTCCTCAGTTCACTGATTTGGAAAGAGGGTATCTACATTAAAACAGTACCAAACCCAGGTTTCATCCAAAATACTCACATTTTCTAGGGCCATCTGTTGTTGGCTCTTTTTTGTTAAATACAAGAAAATAGCATATCTAGGAATTGGCAAAGTAAAAAATCTGTCAGGTAAGGTTAATGGTCAGTAGTGTGTTATGGCAAAATACACATTTGAATGACTGCACGGTGGCCTAGCAGCCCACAGCTGGAAAATGACTGCCTACCTTGTCTCCATTCTCTAAACAAACGGTGACACTTGAGACTGAGAGTTAACTGGCATTAAAGCAAAGAGCTGGGTGTAAGGGGGAGAGGAATTACGTTTTTTGTTGGAATTACATTATTTCTCCTTTCCTATCCTTGCATTCTCCCCAGTGTAATGGTGTCATGGTTTAAAATAATAATAAAAAAGGTACAAACTCTTGTGGTCACTTGAAGAGAAGTAACATGTTAAAAGCTTGAGAAATAAATGGTCAGCTAACATCAGAAATGCAAACATTCAGAGTGGTTGCAGAACAAGGGTCTGTTCTTACTTTATTCAGTGAGAACTACAAATCTGGACAGGTTCCTGGTGATTTTTCTTCATGACTGAATTCCTTGGCAGCAACACTGTCTTGTCAGTGCTGTTAACTAAATTACTGTGCTGGGCTAATTGTATGAATTCAGTGCAGCTCAGATCTCTTTTTGTGTTCTTTGAATGAATCTTATTCCATACTGGACTGAGGTATGAGTGATGTCCCTTTAGTATGTTATCCAACATAAATAGCCCTAGTATGTATCGTCTGTGATACTTTGGCCCATCAGTGACATAGGGTAGGAGCTCTGTCGTGGGCCAGACTGTAATGAGGGAGAGCTCCAAATCTGGGGTTGGAAACAACAGGAGTTGAGAAGAAAGAGAGTAAAATTACAACAGAAATTGTCAATAAAGGGCAGGAATGTTAGCTGGAAACAGTTATAAGAAATGGGAAAATATTTCAGCTCTGAACCACATTCTAATTGTTAATTTTTAATATGAGAGCAGAAAAGATGATGAACTTTCAAGATGAACAGTTTGTTTTCCTTGTGCTTGTGGCTTGTTTCCTCAGGGCAGGCTTATGTTGTGCATGTTCTGTGCCTCAGTACTTGAGGTTATATGACAGGGGAAAACTTAACGGTGGCAGTAATTTCAAAACAATTTCTACTGCCTTATTTTCAGTTTTCTTCCAAGTACAAAATTATAGCTTTTAGCTGACACTGTAAAGCTGTGGGTCTGTTGCTTAGTAGAAACAAAGCACAAGTTGCCTTTGATTAATACAGTTGAGTGTTGCAGTTGGAAAGTGAGTTGTTAACTTTAGTAATCTCTAGTGCTTTAATATCATGTTTTTAGGAAGTGATTGTAGGAGAGTTGTTGAATTTCATACAGCCAGTCCTCCAGGTCATAAATGCTCTTTAAAGCATAAATCATATTTTCCTGTGCCTGCTTCCTGTCTGCAGTTTAGAGCTGTAGATGATACATGAGTTCTACTGCGCATAAAGATTTCCAAGTTCATTCATTAGGCTGCCTTTATTAAAACTGAGTAAAGCACAAGACAACAAAAAAAACTGACTACAAAAAGCCTCAACATTAGGTCACTCCACCTGTTTTATTTTGAATCCTTTTTTTGAAAGGTGGGTTGTCTTACCTCTCATTTGTGTGAAGAAAATAAAATGGTGTAAACCAGAGTTTTTTGATAAACAAGAGAAAAATGTACTTGCATGTGCCATTTTCATAGTGGGTGAAGAATGAAAGTAACTGAAGCTTCTTGCTAGTGTTGAAAGGTGTTACATGCAGATAAAAGTTTTATTCTCAGTCAGGCTCATGACTTTCCCCTTTCAGAAATTTGTGGGGGTTTTTTGGTGTTTGTTTGGTTTTTGTTTGTTTTAATATTTGAATCCAGCGTTCTAAAACTGCCTCCTGATTTAGTAATTCAAATAATATGAATTGTATTGATGCTTCCAGCCTCCTTGCTCCTCTGCTACTGTGAAGAATGGTTATCCATGACAACCTCCAAGCACGTCACAGCATCTCTTTTGTACTGTGTGACCAAAACTCAATTTACTTGTTTTGTCTTTTAGGCAGAAGTAAGTCTAATATGGGTTGGACACCTCTTCATCTTGCTTGCTACTTTGGACATGCTGCTGTGGTAGAGGATTTGCTGAAGGTATATTTCTATTTTCCTCTGTGTGTAAGGCTAGAAGCAGTTAGTGTTTATTCAGGTTTTTGTGATAGAAGAAAGGAGTCTGCAGAGAGGCAAAGCCACTCCTACAGTTTATCTACATGCAACATAGAGATAACTGACTGTTGTGACATTAAGATAGGCCTGGTTTAGAAGGACCCAAAATAGTGGCAGTGGAAGTCTATGCAGTAGCATACAGCCCTTCCTCTGAGCATTTTGTTACAATTATCGGTACTTAGCTGGTTTTCTCTTGGAGTGTGTGTAACTATCTGCATGTAGGAACTAAAGACGTGTAATAGATAGGTATGCACTCGTGAAAGCTCAGGTTTTTTGAAGCTTACTGGGTATCTGTACATAGTAAGCCAGCATGTGATACTAGTAATGCAATT
Source organism: Oreocharis arfaki (assembly GCA_013398015.1). Lineage (NCBI taxonomy): Eukaryota > Metazoa > Chordata > Aves > Passeriformes > Paramythiidae > Oreocharis > Oreocharis arfaki. The sequence goes on along the minus strand of VZRR01009634.1, from coordinate 739,949 downwards.
ACTTCAAGTTCGATTAGTTTACTGTGGTACATAAAGTACTTAAATTTACACTGTTTCAGTTACTGAGCTGTAGAAAAGGCTGAAGTCTCTCAAATGCAAAAAACCTGCCTTATCTAATTCCATGCTGTGCACAGAAATATGCACAGAATCTTGTGCAAAGTAGCTTGTATGTGTTTCTTTCAGGCACAGGCTAACATTGTTTGACCCATTATATCTTTCTGACGTCTTTGAAATAATGAACTGTGTGATAAAGTTTGGAACGATGGACTTCTGTTATCAAAACTGATGTGTTTGTATCTGCATAACACCTGCAAATGCAGTGATTATGTGGCTTCTGACTGATTTTTTTTGTTGTTGTTGGGTTTGTTTTTTTTTTTTGCTCTCAGGGTCGCTTCAACCAACCTTAACTATATTAGACCCTCTTTCATATTTGAAAGATTTTGCTGTAGATGGCAGGAGTGTGGTAAAAAGCCTCAAGTGCAAAGCTAATCTAAACTTGAATTTCATTAAGAATAAAAGCTGCCAGCCATAATCCAGACTTTAAAGGAGGAAACAAGTTTGAGATTTCTTTGAGAAATTCTTCTCTAGCCTACACACTTGCTCAGTAAATAATGCCATTTTCAATTCAAGTGGGCTACTTAAAGCAAAAGGTAAAGTTTTATCACTTAATGCATTTATCAAGTATCCAACTTCAGGAGTTGGAGCAGTATGTGTTACTTTGTACTTTTTGTGCCTTTGATAGGGCTCTTGAAAGGGTATTATTTAAAGAATAAGATGAGAAATAAGTGAGGCTGTGCACTTCCGAAAGCTAGGCATGTAAAAGTGTGTCTGTGTACTTGTGCTCAAAGATTTTTTGCTCAAGGGGCAAGTGAAGGAGGCATTACCAGGAGCAGAGCTCTGGATCTACTCAGGTTCATCAGTTAACTTTAGGCAGGCAGCAATGACCTGGCCAAATCACATGATCTAAACATATGTGATGAAGTTAGGTATGCCCTGCCCTCTTTTTGACCCTTTGAGACGTTAAAAAAAAAGTGGTGTAGAAGAAATACATAATGAGAGGAGGATAGGATTTCTTGGTTTCTTGGAACAGTGCCTGTGCAGTGTGGCAAACACTACTCCTTTCAGATAAGAGGTATGGGATGGAGAAAGTGTGTGACAAAAGGAAGGGAGATTAAATATGAAGACTTAGGGAACTCCAAACAACCCAAGCCAAACAAAAAACCCAAGACAACAACAGCCCCCACCACTTGTATTAAGCTTATTTTCCATATATCCTCTTCTTCAAAGTGTGAGAGATGCCTGGAAAAAATGCAGGGGCTTTTCATTTTTGAAGCAATTTAGAGAATGCTTGCTATGAATCTTAGATATGTATTTTGTCTTTGTTTCGGAGATAACTGTATTAGCGTTTTGATCTGCTTTGCCACGAGGCCTACGTTAGTGTCCTCTCTCCCCTTTCCCCCAGTCAGAGGGAATAGCTCTCTAGTTCTTGTTGGACGAACATTCAGATGTCTTTTGGTCTTGCTGTTTAGGCTGGTGCAGATGTGGATGTGCTGAATGACATGGGGGACACTCCACTCCATCGTGCAGCTTTCACAGGCCGTAAGGTAAAGTACCCTGGCTTTCTTAAGCCCCACTTGTAGAATTATTAAGAAAGTGCTAGCAATAAGACCACTTCAAAAAGATGTTTTTACAGTGTCTAAAAATGACTTATTGTCTGTTTTGGTACAGTGTGTTCAGAAGGATTAGGCACGTTGCCTAGCTTGTATAACTCTGTCAAAAAAAAAGCCACAGAGAGAAACCACATTGTTTTAATCTTAGTAGCTTTTGGAGGGGAAAGAAATCTCTTAAATTAGGACACACAGGCCCATTTGGTGTCTGGAAGTGCTGTTTCTTCATAGTTAATTAGAACTGAAGAGCTTTTTATAGGCCTGTGTAATGTGATGCTGGTTTGATTTTTTTCCCACATGCCACCATCATTCCAAAACTAGTACTACCCCTATGGATAACATCTTGGCCCTTCAGAAGGAGTGGCTACTTACTGTCTTGTCAAAAGAGCCAATTGTACTATTTTTATCTGTCAAATTCAGCATTCACACCAGGTACACCCGCTTTTCAGGGTCAGTCTGTTCATCTGTAACTCCTGTTGATTCCTGCTGCCTGACTGATGGGAGAGAAAAGGTTGCAGCTGGTCTCCCTCTTCAATCTCTCTGAAACATCCCTTCCTGTTTTCATAAGAAACCAGCAGTGGTGAGAAGTCGTTGGTTACAAAGCTCATCTTTCAGCATGTCAATAGCTGGAAAGCCGGATTGTGACCTTGCAGTTGCACAGAGAGATAAGCAGTGTTTTTCAAATTGTTTTTCAGGAGGTGGTGATGTTACTCTTGCAGCATAATGCTGATGCTTCTATTGTTAATGGGAGTGGAGAGACTGCAAAAGATGTTACTCATGACAAAGACATAAGGAATATGTTGGAAGGTAACTTTAATAGGTCATAGTTTGTTTGGGGGTTTTTTAACGTTTGCATTCTAAAAGCTGCTTTTTTTCCTGCAAATTACAGAAGCTCAGTTGAATTTTCTCTTTAAATTTGGTTATTAGAAAGAAAGAAAGTCGTAGATTTTGGTTCTTATCTGCAGTACTGAGACGTGAGGGTTTTTTGTGACTCGAGAGTTCGGTATCATGAATACAAATAGCATTATTCAGGTAACTATTTCAGTCTGGCTGGGGTAGTCCTTGCTACATCTTTGGTACATGGGTGGTCAAAGCATTGGCTCACCAGAAGAGACAAAACTCTAGTGAAGAGCAGTAAGTGACTTTGTGTCAACTGAATCATTAAGAGAGCAAAATTCTGAACAGTTTGGGAAGGTGATGCCGTTATGGATCAGGTTTAGGACTTGCTACTTCAGTCTTAGACGTTGTGTCAAAAGGCATAAAAAATAAAAACTCCTCTCCTTGTTTCCTCCATGGCCTCACAGGTGTCAGAGGTGAGGCAGATTGTGTCCAAATACTAACCTAGTTCACTGATTATAGTTTCAGAGAGTTCAAAAACTGTGTTGCTTCCTGGTGTTACTATGTGATGCTCTTAAATACTGCTGGAGCTCTGTGTCCTCTACCCCAGACTGCATATAAGAATTGATCTCTCTTCTGATTCTACATGCAAATGCACAGATAACTCATTTCCACTGCTCATCTGCTGAATCGTTAGAGAAGAATAAAATTTTGGTAGGATGACAAGAAGAGTAGAAGAGAAACTGAAAAAAACAGGGAAGATCTGAGATGAGGGTGTTACATAGTTTCCATTTTCCCTTCTGCAAGGAGTGGACTTGGTTTTAAATGTTGAAAAAAAAATAGTATATATGTGATTGTTTATACAAACTTGCACACCTTGTCAAATTTTGTGTGCTTTGAACATATTTTTGCTCTGACACAGACTTCTCTGAGTAAATATTCTATTAATACCTGTCCCAAATAGATAATACTGGAAGCTCCTGCTTTGCTAGGCTTGTTTTGCTGGAGTTTTTTGAATGCTGTACTTAATGCATACTTTACTGAGATTGACCTTACTTTTATTTATTTTTTTTAATAGCTGTGGAAAGGACACAAGAAAGGAAACTGGAAGAACTTCTCTTAGGAGCAGCAAGAGAGGGGGAAACAGGAAAACTGACTGCCTTGGTAAGAATTCGAGTCAAGTGATTCAAGCCATAATGCTAATGTAACAAAATATGACATTGTGCCTTGCATTTCAGAGGGCTGGGACTTGGGAATATTAGTGCTGTGCACCATGTTATATTGGTAAGGTGCTGAACCCTCAAGGATTTTCCAGCCTCTTTGTTGGAGGTTGCAAAACCAGTGGTTTTCAACTTCTTTCGTGGTTTTAAATCCTTTAGAAAGAATTAGCTAGTTAGCTTAAACAGCAGTGTAATGGTTCATGGTCTGCTGAGATGAGCTTGCTATGTTATTGTGGAGACCTTAATGTCATGGGTGCCCAGGTTTTCACCACAATGTGGCCTGTCTTTAATCTTGAAAGTAAGCTCTTTGTCTTTAGCATCCACTGTAGTTTTTAATGGACAGTCGTCTGCACAACACAGTTTCATGCTGAGCAGAAATTGAAAACTGCGTATGCGTTTGTGTGCACACTCAGTAATCCCAGATGAACATTGTGGTGGCATGGTAAGGCTGTGGGAGAAGCAGACCACAGAAAGACTGGAGGGTGCCTCTGGACATGATCTAGTCCAGCTCCTGCTTGCAGAGCAGGGTGAACTAGAGCAGATTGCTCAGGATGAAATCCAGCTGGGTTTTGAAGCAGAGTCCCAGTGCTTGAACTCAAGCTTTTGAGAGTCTTGAAGAGTGTCCTTGGAAGTAAGACATGTGGTATGGAACATTTTCTACCTACTTAGCACCTTTAGTAATACCTTTTCAGGCATCAAAATTCACAAATGTGACATTTGTATATTGAGATACTTGATGTTGTTTATTTTTCTGCCTAGAAGCCAGAGTGAACACCTATTCAGAATTTACTTCCCCCCTCTAGATTTTTTTCTTGTAGTCCGAAGGGCCCTTGTCTTTCTAACTCCTTGCATGGAAACTCTTATTGAATCTTTGCTCATCCTTGTAATTCTTATTTTGAGTTTTTGTGCTGTCCTCTTGGAAATGGAGAAAGAACTAGAACTGTGCACGGTACTTAAGGTGTGGAAGAACAGTGCATTAATACACTGCACAATTGTACTAATTGTAATTAATACACTGACATAAGTGATCTGGTTTTGATTCTGATAATTTTAACACTTACTACATGTCTGCTGACTAACCCTTACACTGATGTGAAAAAAAAATTGGAAAAAAGGTGAGTCCTTATAGAAATCTGTCATTAAAGAACTCTGCCTTCTCTCATGTGACATGTAACTGTTGCGTGAGCATGTAACTCTCCCTGTGAACAATTTCATTTCTAAGTGATTTTCTTTTTTTTAATATTTGGTGTCTTTGAGCTCTGTACATGTGAGGACAGCTATATGTTGACTCCTAAACCTTTTCAATGTACTTATCACATTTTTGACCCTGAGTCATTTTTTAACTCAATTCTCAATAGGTGTTCCTTGGAATACGCTTACGGCTCTATGGTGTAAACCTCTTTGACTTTCCCCACCCTTAATACCTCTGTGAAGCATTTGTGTAGCTCTTCAGAACTGCTCTTTAGCTCCAGAATTCCTCATACTTTGCCTGCTTTGCCTGTTCAGGCCTTTCTGCTCCTACTGTACGTATTTTTTAGCAGGCTATTATGTTAATGAAACTTTAGCTGTTTACATCTACTTTTACTGTGACACCTAACACCAGAACATGTTATTTACTAGAAGTTAGATCTTCAGCAGCTGAATCTTAACCCAGGCTCTTTAATCTACTTGAGGCAAAGCCAGTATGTTATTCCTGTGAGTTCTCAAAAATGTACTGTACATTTCCTGAAGTGACTGGAGAGATTTTTATCTCAATGCATTGATGCATGAAACTTTCTTCCAAGTATTCCCTTGTAACATGCATAAGCGGCTGAAAGCACAGGCATGTGGCTTAAAAGGTATGGAGGCAAGAAGTCAAGAGACGAAGTAAATGTAAAACAGCTGGTTAGAAAGAGCTAAAGCTAAGGAGTCCTCAGGAATGAAAGCGTTTGACTACCGTATTAATGAGGTTGTACTTCCACAAGCTCCCTCTTTTTGACTTTTGTTCTCTTATCAGTTGATCTGTAAACAACAGCTATAGTAGTTCATTCTTTGTAGGACTATTTCTGAAGCACGTATAATGTGGTTGCTGTTGATGTTAACTTATATTGTGGCCAGGGCAATTCTGTTATTATGGACTAATTTTTCAAAGATAGCGTATGGCTAACAAGAATGCTTAAAATGAATTTCTGTAAAATTGTTGTCCTGCACTTGTGACTCTGGTCTCCTAAGGCTGCTTATTAGTAATTTAGCCTTTCTGTTAAGGCACTCCCATTTGGCTTGTGAGTTTAAGTGGCTGATATTGCATGAAATGGTCTGGGCTGGAAGGGACCTCTACAGATCATCCAGTCTAATCCCCATGTACGCATCCGGTAGCCACATATTTGAGCAAAAGTGTAGTGGTCTTTTAGGGTAGTTAGCAGTGTCATGCTTAATGACCCTTCTCTTTGACGGGGTCAGTTTCTCAAAACATTTATGTTGTGTGCAAGTAAAACTCAGATTGGGTTGGGGCTTTTTTCCCTTGGTTACATAGCTGCTCTTATCTTAGTAGTTAGACCTCAGAATGCAGTGAAACTGTTTCTGTAACAGATTGCCTATTCTGGGAGCTCTAAATGGCATAGGGTATCCAGCACTGAGGCTGGCAGATCTGCTGCCTTTTAGTACAAAGTTCTTACTCTCTGAAACTGGTGGCTGCGCAATTTTCTTCTGGATTTAGCACTGGCCTGTGCTAACTTCTGCACTATGCCTGGGAGTCTTCTATGAAGAACAGTAGATTTTTGACAGTAGAATGGGGCGAGGCCATTCTAGCATAAAAATGACTAAACTGCAATACTGGGCAACCTTCCCTGGCACCATGCAGTTGAGCAGGAAAAATGTGTCCATATTGTGCAGCAGAGGTGGAAGGAGTATAGCAAGCAGAACATAGAAGTTCCTCACTCTAGCTGAATGTCTTGTTTGATTGTTGCAGTCCTTGCCCTTGTCATAACACTTGTTAAATGCCCTCTTTGTTGCCAGATCTACACTGAAGCATCCTGGTTAGGAACAATTAATTTTCAAAAGAGAGAATATGGCATCTGGGGAGGGGGGAAGATTGATAAGTAAGCAGAACTTTGTTTTATTCCAGTTAAACAAGCACAAACCACCTGATATCAACTGTACAGATCAGATGGGGAACACACCATTGCACTGTGCAGCATACCGTGCTCATAAGCACTGTGCATTGAAACTTCTGAAAAATGGAGCAGATCCTAAAATAAGAAACAAAAATGGTGAGTACCAAATGAAAAGTATATTAAATGTTAAGTGGAGACACAAATTCAACATCTTCTCTAAGCTATGTTACTTACTGTGGGGTATTCGGGGAAAATCTCATGGTGCTTTACAAACTTTGTATCACTAATAAAGGAAGGACAACAGCGACTAAATTGTACAAGGCTGAAGAACTGTAGTAAAATACTTATTGTATGTGCTTTTATTTACCAAACTTACCCATTTTTAGAAAATTTACTGACTGTCTTAACAGTGAAGTGTGCCTGGCTTTTGTTTTCTTGATGCTATACACTGAACACAGATAACAAAACAAAAAAAAAGCAAGATTGAAAATGTGGCCCAGACAAAGTGACTCCTCAGAAGAAGGCTTCTGATGAAACCAAAAAGAGGAAAACTTGATGCAGATGTTATGCAAACTGTGTTCTTGTCCTTTGCTTAAAGATGCCTGTCTTAGTATTTGAGAATGTTCTAAACTGTTTTTTATAGCTGGAAGCTAAAAACAAACTTAAATCGGTAAGGGCAAAGGGCTCGCTGTAGTTAGCAGAACTCTGATGGGCAGTTCAGTGCCTGAAAGTTCAAAACCCTTTGTAGTCTTCTGCACCTGAGGAGTTTATGTTCCCCAATTCCAAGTAATTGTAGGTGCTTGTAGGCCAAACTGATGGGTAAAGAGTGTAAAATTATTTTCAAGTACATCTAAGTTTATCTGTGTCGAATTCTCATGCCTTGTCTTGTTACTAAACAGATCAGACACCCCTTGATCTAGCCCAAGGTGCAGAAATGAAACTGATACTGGCAGGTAAAACTGGAAAGGTAGGAACTTCTGTATCAATTTAAAATGCCAAGGCTGTCTAGTTGAAGCTATTACTATATGAGCTTTAATTTCTGTGCAGGTTATCAACAAACCTCTGAGACGATATGAAGGTCTCCTATGGAAGGTATGTCTTATTTCCTTTTCTGAAATAGCTTGTAAGATTTCTAAGTATGTCCTTTTTCTATATTTCAATGACAACTGATAAATGAAGGAATTTTTCAATAAATCATTTGCTAAATGGCTTGATTTATTCTAGTATATATAGATGGGTTGACTGGGTGGGGTGGCTACTAAATTCATGGCACCCTGATCTTAACTGCAGTCCCTAAAATCTCTATTTCTTGGTAATTTTTGTGGCAAAGCTTCACTGTGATAAGGCTTTTTTCCTTGTCTGTGTCATGGGCAAAATACTTGTTTTTTCTTTCCTTGATAGATTACTTTGATAATCTATGACTGATACATTGTCTTTAAGAAACTGATTAATATTTTGCCATCATTTTCGGAAAATTTTAAAACTTAGTGGGAAGGTGGCATTCAAAGTGTTTGAAACTTGTTTTTCTGTGTTGCTCAAATGAATCTATTTTCTCTTGTTAAAAGAAAGTCTACATGAATGCTTTATTATGTTGCCTAATGAAATCTTTAAAGTTTTCTTCAGTGTAAATTTTCCTATGTCACAGTTGTAATATAAGGAACTGTTCTTAAATGAGAACTGTGTACTAGAGCTTGAGAAAGATAAAATATTTTAGTTGGATATTTCAATGTGTTTTGTTTCTGGTTTGATTTTATAAAATAGAATTGGGTGGTGACCAGCAATTCCTGTTGTATTAAAAAAATGGAACATTTTAATATTTCAGTTGTTACTGAATAGCAGGCTCAACTTTTGTTTTCAAGTGGTTCCAAAAACAAGAGTGAGTAACACTGCAATTGTAAAATATTCTCAGGTTGCTGTGATCATCAGGATATGCAAAACCTAAAAGGTTTTAAGTGTTAAGGAAGCTTCTCTGCCTGACCATGCAGGAGTCACTCTGTCTGTCACACTTCTTCCACCAGAGACTTTTAACTGCTGGGACTGAAGCCCCTTTGCAGCTGGTGGCTCCAGTGACTTGAAGGGTGCCCAGCTTGGCTCCCTAAACTCACCACACTCAGTCAGACAAGGTTTCCTTACCAGCTTGACCCTTGGTTTCCCAGAGCTGAGTCTCAGATGTCTGGATCCTTACTTTAGTCACAGTGCAATAACAAAATAGCAGCTTGAGCTGGTGCCTCTGAGGAGGGACCTGAACAAAGAAACCCCTGGGTTTTTCTGCCCCTGCAGTCTAATTGTGTGAAAGTCTGGGGTCTTCCTGCCGAGTCCTCAGCTCCTGACACCACAAGTCCCTGTGCCCTTGGGTAAGCAGAGGGTCAGTGCCAGTTCACGGTCTCTTGCCAGAGGCTCCTACCACCCAGAGCTCAATCTGCAGCTCACATTGCAGCTGCACACTGAGCTGTCTGCACCAAATGTATACCTGGCCTTTTTTTTTTTTTTTCCCCCTCCTGCTTTAAATTCTTAGAGCTCACGATTTTTTGGTTGGAGACTCTACTGGATAGTTCTGGAACATGGAGTCCTTTCCTGGTATCGGAGACAGTAAGTTAGTTCTGTGTTTAAATTTCTGAAAAGTGATTGAAATAAATCCTGTCTTCACTTTACTAAATCTCTTCTTCTTTCAAAGAGCTGATGCAGTGAATAATGATCGTCGTCAGGGATGCAAGCATCTAACACAAGCTGTCTGCACGGTAGGAAGTGAAGTGTGTTGTGACTACTGAGTTGGTTTTTTATGTTCCATTGTATTCTATTCCTGGTTAATGAAAACTTCTGCTGGATTGGTGACCTGATCTTTGTTATAAAATAGGGAGAAAGCTTGTGCTGTTGAAAGAAACTCTTGTTCTTGTCAAGCAAAGTATTCTTTTATGTAAGGTGGCCGTAAAGCTCCCTCACTGCTTTCAAAAGTCTTGTAGATTTAGACACACAAGGCATCCTGAAAGCAGACTGGGTTGGTTTGAAGCATGTGATCCAGAATAGCCAAAGCTCCAGTTCCTCCTTAGCTGTCCCTGGCTGCTTGTGACTGATTGTGTAACTTAAGCTGATCTCAGTTGAAAGACTAATTAATTTTGAAGGTGACTTTTGGAAAACTTCCCTAATTTTCATTATTTTTGTGGGAATCCATTTGGAAAGGGCTGAACAGAGAAAAAAAGGCCAGGTGTCATAATGCACAGGAAGATGAAGTGTTTAAGGAAAATGCATTTAGGATGATTTTGACATTTCTATAGCTGCCCCATCCTAGTTTGGCACCACAAATTTTGTTAAACTGCCCTTGTATATATACTCATATTGTATAGAAACGTGACTCTCACTTTTCAGTATCTACAAATTCCTTAGTATTGGTGATCTTGAACCGTTGCTGAGGTTTTGTCTGAATCAAGTGGTGCAAATAAATACAAATACAATATTTAGACATAAAGAATCTCTATATTACTATTCTTGATGTAATGACACACTTTGGACAACTGTTCTGACCAAGGTTTTTTGTAAATTACAATTACTTGGATCAAGACTGAGGCAAAAACTTCTGAGTTAAGTGTAATTTTTCACTTAGCTTACTCTTCATTTTTTTTCTGACTGATTCATTATACTAATTTTGTGTTTTCTCCACATTGCACTAGGTAAAATCTACAGACCGTTGCTTCTTTTCTGTCAGATGTTTTGATGACACTGTTCATCGTTTCAAGATTCCTAAAAATAGCCTTCCTTCTCAAACTAGAGAGGTAATATTGACTCTTTATCAAAGGCATTGAAATACAGTAACTTCTGTAATGAATGATTTGCATACTACTTGCTATGGATGCATTAGTAGCAGCACGTTTCATATCTTGATCATCAGGACTTGGTAGCATAAGTGCAGATATTAAATCTTTTAGCATGGTTAAAGATTAAAGAGCAAAAAATTGACACTTGGCAGTTATATCTTTAAAATAAGTGCTACCTTGTTTTCCAGCTCTGTGCCTGTATTATGTCCTGTTGTCTAACTTCCTGTTTTTCATTAACTTCTCCATGTGGTAAATTTCTATTGCAACCTCCTTCTGTTGCACTTTCATACTTCATTATTCCAAACAAAAGAATATTTCATGGTACATTCTGCTCTTAACCATGCTTCCAGATGACCTAATAAATTATATTTTTTTAAAAGGTGGGTCTGAAACAAGAGAAGTGTCTTTTTAGAGCTATTTGCAGTATATTCACTGTTGTACTTCTACAAGTGCACTAACTAGAGATGCAGTTGGGGGAGTTGGAGGCAACTGGAGTGCTGTGTCCAGTTCTGGGCTTCTCACAGCAAGAGAGATACGAACATATTAAAGAGAACCTAACAAAGGGCCATTAAGGTGATCGAAGGGATCAGAGCATCACTTTTACTAGGAAAAGCTGAGAGAGCTGTAGCTGCTCAGTCTGGAGAAGGGGAGGCTCAGGGAAACTTGTCTGTGTATGTAAAAGCCTGAGGAGGAGTGCAGAAACGGACAGACCAAGGCTCTTTTCACCAGAGGCAATGAGCACAAACTGAAGCACAGGGCTTTCTCTCTAGACATAAGAAAAAAATGTGAGGGTCACCATGCACTGGCACGGGGTGCCCAGGGCAGTTGTGGAATCTCCATCCTTGAAGATTTTCGAAAACCATCTGGATGTCCTGGCCAACCAGCTCTAGGTGGGCCTTCTTGAGTAGAGGGGTTGGACTGGATGACCCTCAAAGGTCGCTGCCAGCCTCAGCCACTCTGTGATCCAATGAACAGGAAAAGAATCTGTCTCTTAATTATGACAGTACTTGAGGTTTTGTGCACAGAGTTTGTCATGCATAAGAAGGCAGACTTTGTCACAGGGACCTTGCTGTCTGAACAGAAACCCAGAGATGCAAAATATATTTCCTACCGTCTTTTAATTAATAAGATTTTTTTAATGTCACCTTGGATAGACTGAGGAGTGGCTTACATTTGTGCTTAAGGGTTAATAAGTTGAGTCCATGGCACTCTGCCCACAGAGTATTTAATCTGCAATACTTGTTACATTTTCTAACAATCTATATCTTGCCTGTTGAGATGTCTCATTTTACTAAAGACTACCTTATTCATATCAAGAGAAAATTTTGTTGTTCTGCATACATGATGCTGTGTTTTGGGGATGACCTTTGAAATGGTTATAAACTCTGTTTTTTCCTTTCCAGAGTTGGCTGGAAGCAATAGAAGACCACTCTGCATATAGCACTCATTACTGCGCACAGGAACAGCTGAGCAGTGATGATGAAGATGACGCCGTATCTGTTACAGACCTACAGGACACTCTGAAAGTATGTACTGAACCCTTACTTGGCTCATGTGTCTGGGCAGTTGCAGATTAGTATTGTTTTGTGTTGAAGTACTTCAGTGTACCTTTGACTAAAAGTGATGATTCCTCCCGTGGGTGCATAAATGCTGCTTGTGTGTTTGCACTGCTTGCTGTCATGTATTCCTGCTCAGACTGTGTGGCTAAAATGGCATGTTTATTATAGCTGCAGGGCTGTGACTCCACTTTCGCTAGCATTGCTGTAAGATAGAAAGCTGCTTGACTTGAGAGTTTCAGCCAGGAGAGGGAGCCTTGTGTACTACTGTACTTGTTATACTCCAGTCTCAGTGTCACCAAAGCTAACCCACATCGAGCTCTGCCTCTATAGAACAGGCAATGAAGTGTTTTAGAAATGATCTTTTATCACCTCAGATCACGTTAGATGCATTGTGCAGTGACTGCTCATATCCGCAATGGAAATGAGTAGTCTTTGGTAATTCTAGTATTCGGCCTGTGGTTCTTGCTTTTTGCTCTACATATACTTCTAAAACCTTTTATTTTAAGCGAAAGTTGATACTGCAGTGCAAAAATCTTCATGTGGTTAAACTCTGTGGCTTGTACCATTCCTTTTAGTACAAGAACTTAAAGTAGCTCATGGCAGAGCAGAGATGGGAGGATAAATGGCACTGGCAGTCCCCAGCAACCTACTGAAGATGGTATTATTTAATAGATAACAGTGCACTCAAAGCCCAGAAGACCAGCTGCATCCTGGGCTACATCAAAAGCAGCGTGGCCAGCAGGGTGCAGGAGGCAATTTCCCCCTCTACTCTGCCCTCATGAGACCCCACCTGGAGTGCTGCATCCAGCTCTGGGTCCTCAGCACAAGAAAGATGTGAGATCTGGAGGAGGGCCACAAAGGTGATCACTGGGAATGAATGAACACCTCTCCTTTGAAGACAGGCTGAGAGAGCTGGAGAAGTGAAGGCTCCAGGGAGACCTCATTGCAGCCTTCCAGTTTTTAAAGGGGGCTTATAAAAAAGAGGGGGAATGACTTTTCACACAGGCCAAGTGTGTTATAGGGATTACACACTAGAAGTAGTGATAGGATAAGTGGGGAGAGATTTAGTTTCGATATTGGGAAGAAATTCTTTACTGAGAGGGTCGTGAGGCACTGGAACATCTTGCCCAGAGAAGCTGTGGATGCCGCATCCCTGGAAGTGTTCAAGGCCAGGTTGGACGGGGCTCTGAGCAACCTGTTGGTCTCGTGGAAGGTATGCTTGCCCAGGGCCAGGGGCTGGAACTAGATGATCTTCAAGGTTCCTTCCAACCTAAGCCAGTCTATGATAACTGTCTCCAGGTTTGAATACAGCCTTGAAATATGATCCTGCATGTCGCTGTACTTGCTTAACCTATGAATGTGCTAATTGTGTCTTTAAGTTTCTCAAAGAACAAGCACTTGTTCTTCCTAGATTTCAAAACTGTTCAATAAAGAATGAGGGAAAGAGCAAAAGTGGTACCTATACCAAAGCTTTGGGGGTTGATCTACTACAATAAATTAAACAAAATCTGGTCAGCAATAAAATGTGCATAAATATTCTGTTTGCTTCTGTGTCTTTGAGGGTAGTTAAGTAATTTGTTTCAGTTTTAATATATCAGTCTCTGGGCTAGGAATCTTTTTTAGGATTTAATGCTGTCTAAATTTTAAAATTTCACTATAGTAAAGAGAGTAAACATACACTTTCCTCAGAACAAGGCACTTCTGAACTAGCTATCCTTGTTGTCTTTCAGAGAGCACAAGCATGCCAACAAAGACTCAGTAAAGAGGTTTCAGACTTTCTTGCGATGGTTAAATCTTTGGATGCTACAAAAGGTAAAGCTTATTCATTTAAAATGTAGTTTGTTACCGAGCAACTAATTTTTTCTTTCAAACAGAATGCTTTTATTTCCCCAAAATCAAATTTTCAGGAGCTTGAAAATACAGGACTGTTTTCCCCATCAAAAAAGATTCAAATAAAGTAGCATTATAGTAATTGCTAACAATTAAGATTTCAGATTTGGAGAAACAACTAAGAAGATTGAAAAGATTGAAAGAAAGATTGAAAGAAATTTTATTAGCAGCTGTAAATGCAGTGAAACTGCATTTTCTAGCTATAGTCCTTATTGAGTAGTATCGTAAAAATATAACACAGGGGTCTGCTTTCAAGGTTTTTTTGAAAAAAATCTGCAGTTGGTAGCTTATTGCAATGCATAAGTGTCTCCTCACAGGCACAAAGAACAGTGAAATCACAAAACTATACAGAGAACTGGAGGCATGGTATGATGGGACATATGCCACAGATTTTTCCATGACTTTTGTGCCAGATTTGAACTTCTCAGGCTTCATTTCAAGTTATAATTCTTAACACGTACCTGGATTTTTGCAGCGTAACTGCTGAAAAATATCACAGGCATCAAGATGTTAGAGATTTGTACTCATTTTATTAAATGCCATAAACGTGTACAGAAGTTGTTCATGTATTAAACACACAGAGGAGTTCTGTAAGAACACCTAACTGTTGGTCCTTTGAGCTTGAGTCCTAGTTATATATTGTGGCTAAAATTATGAAGCTCAAATTAGAGAACAAGTTGTTTGTCTATACAGATCCCTAGTCTGTAGCAGAATACCAGTTTTGAGAAGAAGAAAATTCTTCTTCTTTCATCCCTGTGTTTTTCCAAAAGGAGTCCAAAATACAGCTTTTTCTCCATATGCTACTGGGGTAAGTTACTGTGTGATGTTAACCTGTCTTTTTTGTAAAATGAATTTTTACCAAATTTTTATTTCACAAGGAAGTGACATTTCATAATACATATGAGTGTGAAGCTTTTGTAATTATTATTACAGTAAAACTGAATTTTTCACAAAAAAACCCAGTCTGAAAATTAGTATAAGGTTGATAAATTCCGTTTGGTAGATACAGAGGCAGTTTCCCTGACTCCATCGTGCTGACCTGAAGAACCAATGAGGTTCTTTTTTAAACAAGAATATTTTTAAAAAGGACATACACAACTTAAACAACCAAAACCTATGCTAAAGCAAAAGCAGATACTACCTCATTCCTAGAAACTGCTAGTCTTGGCCAACAGCAGTAATTGGTTCCTGTTTTCCTTCCAATGTATGTTTGTAACGTGCTGGGTCAGTGAACTGTTTCTAGGTTCATGTGTAACTTCTATAGGTCACAACAGAGGCAACTGCTGTAGTTCTTCCAGTTCTCCCATTGTTGTGGTATCTTTAAAGTATTTGAATCCTCTGGCTCCAGAAGAATGCGAATTTCTGAGTTAGAAAGCCTTCTATGTGCATGGAGTTTTCCCTAAAAATGTTTGAGTAATACAAAAATGGCTATGTTGGCACCTGATACTTAAAATTCTCTCCCTAACTGTTTCAGCATGCTATTCTGGATCCAGTTATCTTTGAGATTTATGCATCTTGTATATTACAAATAAAGATGTCTCCTGCTCCTGCACTCAGTGCGCTGACCCTCCTTCTAGAGGCACTTAGCTGTTCTTAATAGCTGCTGCAAGACTCAGTTCGAGTCAGTGGTGAGCTCTGCTATAGGAGCACAGTTAGTGTGTGGATATGTGCTGTATCTTGTCCTGCATAAGCTGTAAAAGTTCAAAAATAAATTCAGGAACTGTCACTGATGGACCTCTTAATCTTCAGTGGTGTGACATCACCTTGAAGCACCTGTGTTACTAAATGGTGTCAACTGATCCTGGAGTCTGCAGGCACTAAATGTTGCAATTATTTTAATTGCAACAACTATGCTTCCTGAGAAAATGGCTTACTTGATTTCCGAGAAATTGCTGCACATCACAAAGCTTGACTGATTGACTCAAATGATTTCTACTAGCTGATTGAGTTATCATGATTTCCTGCTGGTTCTAGACATGCAGTCCCTTCTATAAATGGTCATAGAAGTCAGAATGTGAGCTGAAAAGCTGTGTTACTTACACATAAGATGAGTCCATGAAAATAAGATCTTCCCCTTTAATTGTTCAGTGCTTGTAGTTAAAACCCCATCTGTTTTTTTCAAACCTACATTTACAGCTGCACTGAGCACTGTGGTAAGCTTTTTCTCTTCTATCTATTACATGGCAGAAGGCAAAAAAGCACTAAATTTTTCACTTTAACTTATATTAAACCAGTGCAGTATCCTTTTTATTTAAGTTCTGTCACCTGGAGCTTTAAAATCTAGAAAGTGGTTCAAAGAAGATTGTTGCTAGTCCCTTTTCCAGTGTCTTGCTGCCATGGCTTACTGCCTCTGCTTTCTAAACCATGCTGAAAGAGAAACTCGATCTATTCATATGCTTCTTATACCAGTACTAGGGAAAGGATGCAAAAAAAAAAAAACCTCCCACAGGTCTTGCAATGTACCAGCCTTCTTGTAGAATGTGAATGTTATGTCTGTATTATTTAGAGGAAAAAATAATTAAAAGAATCCTGTAGTTTACAATGTCCCTCTAACATTACCAGTATTTTTGTGCTTTCAGGAGTATCTTCTCCCCTCCTGCAGAAAGTTGATGTGGTCTCTGAAGTATCCCAGGAAACATGTGAGGCTCTGGCTGAGTGCCTCAACCTATTCACGAAGCAAGAAGGGGTATGTATTGTGTTATGTGGGTCTATAAAGGGTTGAACAGCTTAGCACATTTGGCTAGTTCCCTGCTTACCTTTTACAAAAATAAATACACAGATGAATACAAATTCATGTTGTTGGTAAGCTGTCCTTTTGCATGCTGAATGGGATGAAAATTCATGCTTCTAGAGAAAGAGTAGGTGTATGCCTCTACAAAAGGATGTCTTAGTATTTGGGTTTTAAGAAAAGAGACATTTTGGTTACAAGCTACTGCTTGCAATGTTCAAACTGAACGCTTGAATTCAATAAAGCTGTTGCTTTGCTGATTTGAAGGTCAAAATATTGAGAAAATTAGTTTTCGGATTTTTTTTTTTCTTTTTGCTAGCTAACTGAAGTGTTGAACAATATTGCTTCTGAATTTGTTTTTCAGACCATGTGCTTAGTGGGTGTGCAAATGCTATTTGTTGAACTTCTGGCTTTCCCAGTAACAAATATCTTGTATAGTGTTAAACATAATGCAAACACTTCAATTTGGGAATGTATGTCAAATTCACTAGTTCCTGGAGCAGGAGAGCTGGTATTTTTCTTCCTTCTTGAGGATGCCCTAGTACCATGGAATAAACTTGTCTTCCTGTACTGCAGTAACTATAATCCGCTGGTTAGGCTCATCAGTAAGCTGTGTTTCAAAATGAGGTTTGTGTTGGGGCTGTTAGTCTTCCAGTTATTTAACAGTGAGCTACAAACACTGGCTCCATTGTCTAGGTTTGGGTTTTTTCATTCCTTTCCAAGTCCTTTTGTCTCTAGTCACGAGTCTTTTAGACTTACTTAAGTTCTAGCAGAGTGGAACAAGCATTCCTTTTTTTTAAATTGAGTTTTTTCCTTAAGAAAGTCTGATATTGAAGTTGCCAGCTTCATTTGCAGATGAGGGAGAAATTGTTACAACAGTGGGTGTATAGTGTTAGTTAGTATTCCTTAATTGTGTTGGCATCTTGCTTCAAGCCAGACTAAAATAGCTTTCCAGAGTGGAGTATGGCAAAGCATATGGTGAAATTGTAATTTCACCTTACTTGAACTTGAATAGTCTCAGTAGGTGTAATAGAGGCCTTATTTTAATCGGGAAGCACATAGATTTGGGCACAGAGGGATAGGCCGAGGTGTGAACTTGATGTTCCACCATTGCTAGTGAAATCCGTCTATGATGACAGGGAGAGTTTTTTGTCTTGGTATTTTTAAACTTCAGACTACTGGGTTCAGGAATATAGTGCAGGCTTTAAAAAATGCCATAAGATTCATAAGGGAAATTTCAGCTGCAATCTCTTCCTAAGACTTGGAGCTTTCCAAGAAGCTATATTCATTTATCATGACTCTTCTTAAACCCACAGCACTTGGCTTTGTTGCCCTTTATAAGTCAGGGTCCTGTTCTTTGCTGTTCAGTGTTGATTTCTAGACTGTAGTTTTGTTGGCATTGCAGAAGCTATATATATATACATATATATATATATACACACATATATATATAAAACCTTGCAACTGTATTGGGCATGTCCCATGAAATCTGGTTGTCTCTAGAATGAACGTTTTCTCAAGCCTGGTGCTTTTTTATCTTGCCTCTTTAAGGAGAATTCTTTTTCCCTCTATTTAAATTGCCAGCATACCAGAAGCTACTGCTTGACTAATGAGGAGAGGCTCCTCACTTCAGTAAGGATAACCACAATGAACGCGCTTTTGGCTCTCTAGAGAAAACTTTATTTAGTGTTACTTGTCACTGTGCTTTGGCAATTGTAGCATAATCGCGCAGTCTGCAGATGAAACTGCTAACGCAGCAGTAAAATAGACATACACGGCTTCAGCCGTCTTCCACTTGCGCTAGAAATGGTGCATGAGCGTGATCTCCGATCGCTCCATCTGTCCGCCGCTTCTCCTTCCCCGCGGTGCCGCCGTGCGGGCTCGCCGTGCCTGGTGGCGGCGGGGACGCTCCGAGCGGCCGCGGGGAGCGCGGCTCGGTGCCGGCCCGGCGGGCGGGGGCCGCGGCCG
>VZRR01009634.1:685969-720930 GCA_013398015.1 Oreocharis arfaki | reverse complement strand
GGCTGCGCGGGGCGGCCGCCACTCCCCCGCCCCGCCCCGCCCTGCGCCGCGCCGGGGCGGCCGCGGAGCCCGCGGCGTGTGGTGCAAGGTGAAGGGACTGCCCGCGGCGTGTGCCGGCCCGGCAGGTGCTGCCGCCGCTGCTGCAACCGGGGCGGCTTCCCTCGGAACGGTGCCTGCCCGAAATCGTCCCGCGGTATGTAGCGTGCGTGATAGGCTGGGGGCTGCTGTTTTGTGGCTCTGCTTCCTTCTTGACATTGGGATGAACCCTTCGGTGTCAAGCAGATACGAGCGGAGATACTTTTTGCCAAATAGTTAAAACGTGTAAGGGCAAAAGGGAATGTAACTTGATTGCTTTAATCTGAGTGTTCTCTGGGGCGTTGGTGTCGGAGCCAGCCAGCACAACTTGAAACGTTTTCTGCAGTGACTTTGGCACAAGGTTAGTAAGTAGTGTTTGAAAGCAGGATTTGCCTTGGGCTGTTTCTTGCAAATACAAGAACCTCCATTCCTAAGGCCGTTTGATTCTAGTAATTTTTGTGTCCCGAGTTATTTTATGTAGTTGTAGAAGGAGTTGAACTTAAGGTTCTATTCACGCTATTCTCTTTGCTAGATTTTCTGAATGAGTTTAAAATTGGTTTTTAGTACTTGAATTACCCATACTGAAGCTGTGTGAAACTGACAGAAAGAAACTTACTTATTTAAAGAAATTAGCTTTTTCCTTTTCTTACCTTGCTTCTTCACTCATCAGTGCTCGGTAAAGTGTGCAGATGAGTATCTCGGCTCTTAAGTTTCACTTTTACCATCGAGGGTTATGTGTAACAGTAAATTAAGAGCTCATATTGCATGAGTGTAGAACGGATAGCGGTTGTAAGCTGGTTTCATTTGTAGTCTGTTTGTGGCTTTGATCTTCAGCCTTTGCAGGTGTTGTCCTTCTTTCTAGTTTGTTTTTGTCTTAAAAAGGGGACTTGTTTACAAGCTGGTGAAAAACCTTAGCTGATGAGATAAGGAATTCAGGAAGGGTTTCTTCACTTTTTGCATTAAATGAGTTGTATATTCAGCTATGAACAATTTGTCATAACAAATTAAGCTTGTCATTTCTACAGAAACTTTTTACTATCAAATACTGTGGGTCATAGTCCTTGAACTTAGTTATCTTTACCATGGCGTAATGTGCTATCTCTTCTATGTACATCCTGTAAATAAAAAATGTGCACACAGTTCAACTGGTAAATACCAGTCTCTGGAAGTTCAGTGTACTGCCTTAGTTTATTTCAGATTTCTTGGAAACATAATTGAATGTCTGAAGGTTGGATGTGTCTGTGTGTGTGTGAATGAACGCTTGCATGCCCTTTGGCATACAAATAGTTGTCTTTAATATATTTTTGGTTTGTCTTCTGGGAGACAGGTATGAGCATAGCTGTTATCACGTAAACCTTCTTCCTGCCTTACTGTATTGTGGATGAAGAAGGTGCCTGTAGGCTATGTCCTAGGAAATTTCTCATTTCCTTAATGAGAAATTTTATTATCTGTTTCTTTGTGGGGGTGCAGGTGAGGAGAGCAGTGATGACACTCTGCAGTCAAGGGAGAAATGCTGATAAAGGCACCCTGAGCAAATCTGCTAGAGAAGTCCTGGCATCCATCAGCAGTTCTTTTCTTCCACCTGGCAATATCATCAGCTACATTAACCTCTATAAGGTCTTGGAGACCTCTAGTGTGTGGGAGGGAGAGATGAAGAGGGGTGAGGGACTCAAAATCAGAGAAGCTAAGAGGTTAATGATAAGTAGGTGTAGTAAGGGGATCATGTATTGGCTGGCTATTGAACTAGACCTAAAACAATAGAGTCCATCAACTCTCAGGTGATAAAACCAGTGCCTTTGTTTCTCCCATCTTTTCTCTTTGTGCTTAGGAGCAAGTGACAGCCCTATTTTTTTAATCTTTATTTTTATTCCTTTCAATCACTGGAGCTCAAAGGAATTATGTTGTCCATTCTGTTCAGCTCTTGCTGAAAGTAATGGAGACCACGGGAAAACCTCGGTGTGTCAAGGCCTGTAGGCAATGCCCTGAACAACTGGAATGTTCAGGTTGTACACTTGTGGAAAGAAGAACAGTTTTCAGACGGTTGACAATTGGACTGAACACAGGGAGAGCTGTTTGATGTTGAGAGAATCGAGGTGTACCAAGAAAACCTTTATTGACTCTGGGTTGGTAACTGACTTGACCCTGTTTCTTCCCTCCTCCTCCAAATGAGTAGAAATGTACTAGAAATACCTAGTGCAGCTTGAATCTTGTTTGAAAGTAACAAGTTCATTGGAAGGTTCTCTATGCTAAGATGGGCTCCCTGGTAAAGACAGGTGTTTTTCCCTTATGCAGAGGAGCACAGGATATAAAATGTTGTGGAATGTTGTATAGCCGCGGTGTACAAGAGAACAAAGCTACCGACAGGAAAGTCATTTGGAAGGTTGTTTCTCCTGCTAGAATGTCGACAGTTCTACTGTGCCTTGATGATTCTTGCTGTACTAGTTTTTGTGTGCTGTATGTGCACGTGTTGTTCATCAGGCGAAAGCTCTATAGTGAAGATACTAAAGTTGGAGTGACTTAATAGTGAGATGTTTGTGAGTGACACAATATTCTTCCTCTGGAAGCATTTTTTTTCCAGCAGTGTACTGCAGCCTTGCAGGTATAAAGCTGACTACAGATCTATGAAGACAATGTCCTTACCAGTAGAGGTGGGAATTTAGGAAGTCGAAGTATCTCAGAGGTAGGGGAGTTAAAGAATGTAACTTCTTTTTTCTGAGATTTTCCTAGAGCAGCCGAGATTCAATAGGTCACCAGAGTGGGGAGTGAAGCTAAACAGCAGCCCAGACAGAAGCTTTTTAAAATAAGAAATACTGAGTCTCCATTCAGGGGAAAGATAAGTAAATATTACTGCTGTTCTTTTCCAGAAGGGTATTATGTGTGTTGACAGAGTGCTTTTTTTGAAGCACTTGATAGGTTTTGAAGCAGTTGATAAGATCCTTGGTCAAGTGCTGTATTGGAAAGGCTTCTGGGCGAAAGATGGTTCTGGCTCTCAGAAGGACGCTCAGATGTTACTATAGGGTAAAAAGCAAATGCTTGTGGTCTTTCTAGTACAGCAGGGTCCCAACTCTGGAGATATATTTGGTAGTTTTGGGGGGTTTTCAATTTTTTTATTTGTTTGTTTTCTTAAGATTGCTGATACAACATATCACCAGCTACAAGGAAGGAGGTTAACTTCAAAGTGCGCAAAGTGACATACTGACTTCTAGTGACAGGGAAGCTCTTCCTGCCCTGTAGCTCGAAGAGCCTGCATGGAAGCTGGTCAGACAGCTTGTCTGAAGGCATTCCCTGCTCCTCACTGTGTAGCCCAACTGGAGGCCCACTGCTAAGTTGTTCCTGCACTTTCCGTAGTGGGTTAATGCTTTTTCAGAGCTTGGCCTGTGGATGTGTGTTTTGTTGGCAGTTGTTGTTAAGCAGCCTTGTGTAAACTAACTTGGAATCCGTTCATGGGCCTCTGGGGAGACACAGTGTAAAAACGTACTGGTTTGAAATGAGACTCCTCCTTAATGTGCTTCTGCAGCTCCTGCTCTGAGGTTTACTTCTAAGGTCTTGTCTACCACTTGTTTGAGTATTTAATTCTTAATGCAAAAACATCGAGAAAACAGTCTTAGCTGAGGCTGCAGGCAGGAAAAACCAAGCAGCGATGAAGTTTAATGGAATAGTACTTGATAGAGTAAGCTTCTCAAATATGAATTAGGAATTCTGTTTTCTATGAATGTATTTGCAAAATTATGCTCTTGTCTCCAAGCTGATGGAGACAAACAGAAAAAGAAATATATAATATGGATATTTTCTCTAAGTATTTTCACTACTTAGTGCTATGAGAATATTGTTTTGCTCTCATGCTTGGAAAACAACTGGAGTGAAAAGGTGCACACTTTTATTTTTCTGATGTCATCGTGATGTCATCATGTCATGTAAAACTGATCATCTTGCTTTCCATGTTCTGGCTTAATTTGTACCTGATGTGTTTTGGAAGAATGGTTGAACAGCAGGGTTCTAAAACTTGTTAGCTCCTAGCCAGCTAGTGTATTGTCAGCTAAGAACTGGTAACACTTCAGGAAAAAGGTGAAGCAGCAGAAAAACAGGATATGAGGCTGAACCTCTCTGCATAGCACCATACCTGTTAGCTTAGTTTGCTGGGATTTTGCATGCCAGTGTATCAGATAATTGACTGCAGTCACAGTCTGGCTGAGTGGTCTGGCTTTGTGTCTCAGGTGCATAAAACATGAGAACACTGAACTGGTTAACTGTGGTCACACACATTTACAGATTCTCTGGAGATGACTTCTCTTTCTTGAAACATAATTTATGAAAAAATAATAGATAAGAAAATAAGTTCTGTTTTTCTGTGTAAATCTGATAAAAGTAATTTCTTAGAGTAGTAATTAAAAAAATTAGTTTCTACACATATGAAAAATAAATTTCATGTAGCCTATCCAGTACTGGATATTAACACGTGCTTTTGAGGGAGACAGAATATTTAACTTGTTATTATGCATGTGTTTTGTGTGAAGCTGTTTTAAAGGCAGTGTTTCTGGGTAGCATAAGTAACTTAAGGCTTTGTGTCGCTTAACAGTTGTCAAATCATCTTAAATTTGTCATATGGTGGGATTTTAGTTATTTTAGTTTTGCTGGCTTCCTTAAACATAGTGATACCAGATCTCTTGCCTTATGGGCTAGTAAGCTGTCCATGTGTGGCCTTTCCTTGAATAAAGGAGATTGACTGTGTCTAAACTTTTCTGCTCTTCTTTCTGGGTTTTTTAGTTGGCTTATTGTAGTCGCTTCTGGTTCCATGAAGTACAGGGGTCTTCTACCTATGAAAAACAAAATGGATGATTTCCCATTTAGACAGTATTAGTGTTTATGGAAGAATGTGTTGTCCATTGTGGTTTTTGTTTTTAACCTAAACTTCACTAGGTCGCAACCATGGTATTTCAATTAAAACTGCTTTTTGCGCTTTTTTTATTCTGACTCATTAGAGCTGATAGCATTTTTATAGTCAAAGTAAGCAATTGTGGAATTTGACCTCTTGTCTGATTTTTTAATCTTGTGACCGAATGTGTACTTGTTGGCCTTTCTCTCCCCACCCCCTCAGACAGCCAGTGACTTTAAAAGCGTTATTTGGTTTAATATTAGTATTCAGAAGTGTGTTATCTCTGCTTGCTCTGCTGTCCAGTGATGAAATGCCTCAGTATAATGCTAGCTGCTGAGTCACTGAGGGTATCACTAGAATTGGTAAATGAGCTGTGTTTAGAAAGTGTTTATACCCTGAGAGTAAATCACTGGTGTTGTAGTTTTCCTTGAAGGTTATAAGCCATGCCTGTTCATAAAAGAATGTTAGTAAACTCCTTGTCTATATTGCTTGTATTGTTCTTAACATCACTCTCCTTGAAATGCAGCAATAATACACTTTAATAATAAATGTGTTCGGTGTTATGTGCAAATGGGAAATACAGGCCTGTGCTATCCGGGTTGCTTGATTAGCACACAGAGAACAAATTATGCTCCATTTATAGTGAACTGAATGTTGCTGCAAAGCAATGGTAATGTAGAGGCCCTCTCACAAATAAAGTATATCCGTTTGTTGTGAATATCCTAGTGAGTCCAGTATAAAAGGATGCCCAGCTTTCTAAGCATAGCCCTCATCTGAATATCTTGTCTTTGGGAGTGACACCTGTGATGTGCTTACTTTGCTTGCATAGCTTCATGTTAAGCCATTTGTGAGGTAAATGTGGACTCGGTTGTTTTGAATCGGAATGTTTTCCCTCCTCTCATGCTTGTCAGTGCTACATTATTAATGTTAAAATGTGGACATCAATGCAATAACTCCTGGATCCATAGGTGTGCTAGGAGACTTTGAGAATGGTTTTAGAGCATGCCTGTTTGAAGGGGGTCTGCAGTGTACATTCATAACGTAGGGGTACTTTTTAACATAGAAGTAGATTGTAAACTTTTTCATCTGCTTCAGAGAGTTTTGTGTTGCCAAAGCTAACTGCTTCCACAACAAAAGCTTGTTCAAATACATTTGACCTTTAAATAGAAATAAAGCTTCTTGTTAATCTTGAAATATAGTAGTGTCGCTGTTGCGCATCCCTTTTTTTGAGTCAAGAACTATGGTGGGATAAAGGGTAGAGAGAACAAAACTATTCTCATCTTGTCTGGAAATATTCAGTGGAATTGGTCAGAGCAGCAGCCTCCAGGCCTTGTGCAAGGCTACAGTAGCAGAAAAGCATCTGCAGGAACATGGTGGATTTGACTTGATAGGCATAAACTAATAGGACACCCATAAACAAGGCTTTTATCATTGTGGTGGGGAATAATCTTGAGTTGTCAAGTTAATAGTATACCTCCTCTAGGTAATGTGGTAATCCATGTATTGTCAGTAGCATACCTGCCTGGAAATTCCAAGAACATTTTTAATTGTGGATGTATCCTGTGCTATGCATCCAAATTGGATTGTGTGTTTTTCCAGTGAAACATCTTGCTGCAAGGTCAGACAAATCAAATTGAGGTTGAAATGAGCTGGCTGAGCCTTGCAGACAGCTTGAAACCTTAGACAGCAGGCATCTGTGCCTATGGATGGCAGAAATCTAGTTTTGTCTGACCCGTATCTCCACCTCTGAAGCGACATTTTGGGCTAAGGCCTAAACCCTAATTTCACAGAAGAACAAAATGGAAATGGTAGAGGTTGGAAGGGACCTCTGGAGGTTCTCTGGTCCTCTCCCCCTCCCACCCCGCTCAGTCAGGGCCACGTGGAGCTGGTTGCTCAGGTCTGTGTCCAGATGGCTTTTGAGTATCTCCAGGGGTAAGGACTCTACAGCCTCTGGGCAGCCTGTGTCAGTGCTCTGTCACCACCACAGTGAAAAAGTTTTTTGACAATCAGGGGATTTCCCACTTTTCAGCTTGTGCCCATTCCTTCCTGTCTTGCCACTGGGCACTGCTGAGAAGAGCCTGGCTCCAGTTTTCTTCGCACCCTCCCTTCAGGTACTTATATAGATGAGATTTGCCCTGAGCTTCTCTAGTTTGAACAATCCTTAGACATACAAATTATACTTAAGAGGCAGTCCAGTACAGTAGTGTTAGAAAATTTCAAGGAACCATGTGTCAAAGATCAGCTGATAGTATATGGTCAGTGCTTTTCTACTCTTGTCTTTGTTCACACATGCAATTTATAATTGTGTCATCCTAGGCTGTCAGATTCTGTTTCAGCTTGGGATGGGGAGAGCATAGAATTTTCATCAAATCTACAAATTTTCTTCTAGCAGCCAGTGAGTTTTATTGGAGAAGTTTGTAAAAGAACTTCTTAGAAATTTAATCTGGGGTCTCTTTTTCCTCCCAGCTGTAGATGCTACTGGATTAAATATAGGGAAGTAGTAAATAGAAGACTTAACAATAGATAGCTTTGCTGGAATGTTCTTGAAAAAAATAATAAAAAAAGCCCCAAACACAGCAACGATAGAAAGTCCCTATCACATAAGAGCAAAAGTATTTGAGGTCATTCATAAGGAGGAAAGATCTGTTCTACTAAATGAGAATATTGGGATGGGATTATCTAGTTCTGCACTGAATTTCCGTACTCCAGAGCGTATTTATCTGTTTGCCCTAGCTGCTGGACAAATGTCTACATGACATTCTCTAATTTCAGGAAATGTCTTATCAGCCTACCCAGGGCCTGGCTGAAGTTTGCTGGCTGTTGCCTGCTTAGGAGGAAGGACAAAAACAGTGTCTCAGAGGACAATCATCCCTAAGAAGGGGCAATCTTCTTAATGCTCCAAGTCCTTCTAAAATCTGAAGTAGGAGTGGGATTTTTGCATTTGTATCGATCTTTGAAGTCTGAATCTGTAATATTGGAAATGTGAGAAGAGCGTGTTCTGGGCTATAGCAGAAACAGTAAAGAATGCTTTCCAAGGTGGATTTCATTAGGAGATCAGAACTCCAGCATTGCGTTGTAAAACTCACTGTTCATTTCTGGCCTATGTAACATTTTTCACTTTAATTTGGTTAGTGTCCAAAATGAAATAAAAACTAGCCATTGAGACATCTGAGTTTTTCAGAAATGCAGAACAACTGTACAGCGTGCATGTTTGTTTTGGAATTGCTTTTTAAAAAGCCTGTCAGTTAGTCTTCATGAATAATGAATAATTAACAAGATTCCCGATTCAGAGCTTATAGAACAGACAGACAGCTTCAGAAGTGTTAATTTTTTTTTTAATAGGAAGCTGTTTTCACTCTGAGTCAACAACTGAGTCCAGCAGCACTAGTAAGCCAGTAAGAGCCAACAAAAACATGGCAAAAACATGACAGTTGCTTCAAAAGAGAAAACATTACATGCATTTGCCATAATCCAGCTTGGAAGAAGCGTGGGGGAGAGATTACAAAAGGGGTTGATCAAAGTAATCAGTGGTGTACGTGGAAGAATACTTAAGGGAAGTAGTTAGATCAAAACTGCCTCAAGATCTATTTTCAAAACAGTCCTTAAGAATAAAAGAGATGTTTCCTGTATGCATTGTTAAGAACCCTTACATCTTAAAGTCTGGTCTGTCTGAGACTAGCAAGCTTCGAAGATGTCCAGTCCCTCAAAGGGAGAAGACAAAAAATTGTCCCTACCAGATCTGAAAGTGTGCAGCAATATGCTGTTCTGGTTCTGTTAGCATCAGTATAATAGGTCAGCTTCAATGAGGCCTTTAGTTTGAGTAAAGTTACTTGTGGCATATGCCTCTGAGAACATAAATGCTTGATCTCACTGGGGCAGTGAAATATCCTTGGGGTGTGGTTTTTCTCTGGTAATCGTGTAGCTCTGCAACTCAAAACCCGCTTCCCAAACGTGTGCATCACTGCAGATGTCATTGAGTCCCAGCTTGTTTTTGGCATTGGTGTTGGCAAGAGTGAATAGCAGCCATATTTAATTTCAGCATTACTCAGAATAGAAACAATGCTTCACAGAAAATTACAAAATCAGAAGGCTTTTTCTTTAAACTCCTTATATTTGACTAATCAGTATAGTACTGGAACACAAGTAGGGACAGAATGGGCTCTGGAGACTGGCAACTTCTGCAGCTCTCAAACCTAAGCAGACTTCATGACATTTATCAGATTACAGTTAAATTGTTCAAGTAAAATTTGAAAAACAAATACATTTGAAAGGAAGACTTGTTACTGCTGTTGAGTCTCACTTTAGAAACAAACCAGAAAGAGCTTTTTTTAAGTCTTGACTGTGCAGAAACCCTTTGAAGACAGCAGTTTCTCTAATAGAGAAGCTTGAATTGGAGATTTTAAGCCAAAATCAGCCTTCTAATCTGCAATCAGAAATTAGTCTTTGCAGTTTTCTCATGTGCTCTTAGACAGGTTCCTGGCTGCGAACTGCGACATTCTCCACTGGTTAAAATTGCAGTGCTTCAGCAGCCTCTGAATAAACAGACTTTGACATAGCCAAATGTGGAAACAGGAGAGGGGAAGGAAGGCAGCAAGGTCCGTGTTGAGGAGGAAGTGTTAGTGTCTTAGGAGGGAAAGGTGGGAGGGAAACAGTCCTTGTCCCTAGCATGTGGATAGTTCGGAAAGTGTTATTCCAGGCAGTCTTTAATGTTGAATTTTTATATTAGACATGATGCTGGGAGAAGGGTGCTCTCAGCATCTCCAGCTTTTCTCTTGAATAACAGTTCTCTTACTGCTTATATGTCTGCCTGAGTTGGCATGATCCTGCCAAAGTATGAGTTTCTTCTGTGCAGATGATAGCTTGGCTCTTGCTTCTATTAGTGCTTCCGCTATATTTTCTAAGTTTTGTGATCATACCTGATCCTTTCCTTCATTAGCAGAATTTGATTATATTAATAAATCAAATATAGGAAAATACTACAACTTTGTGCTCAGAAGAATGAAATGTAGCTGTTCAAAATCAGCCCTGCTAAACTCCTCCTCTTGAACTTTGATGTGAATGTTCGTAATTGACTAACAATGAACTCTTGTGTTCATCTGGGAATGTCTGAGGCAGTCGTATGACTTGTTCTACAAAGTCTTTGCTCTCTTCTATAGACCTTGGGTTGGGATGTAAGAGAAGAGATTACCAGGACTTTAAATTGGTATGTATGGGGTTTAGTTGTGTGTGAGTCTTTCAGCGTTTGTACGAAAAGAAACTGTTTTGGTGATGTTTTCTGTATATGGGTCTGAAAGAAAGCCAGCTGTTATGTTTGCCTTCCAAGTGTGTTTTCTCTTTTGAATATGATGATCTCAGTAAGATGTGGTACTCTGATGCTGTAGTCAGCTGGCTGGACTTTGGAGATGAAGACTGATGCTGTCTTGTGATACAGTAAATAACCCTTTGCCTATCACCAGTGAGCTCAGCTTACCTCCTTGATTAAGTGACCGCATCTTGTTTTGCTTTTCAGTAGTTGCAGTAGCAGTAGTTCGAGTCACTTTCGCTTTCTAACTATGCTGGGTTTGGATCTGATAGATCTCCAAAGCCGGGTAACTGACAGGCTTTATAGCACAGAGAGAGAGAAAACCTAAGCAAGAAACAATGGCTGAAGTAAAGCATGACCTATTTTGGATCAGTCCTCTGCTCCCTGGCACGAGCCGAGGCTGTGATGAAGTTTACAGGAGCTAGTTTACTCCAGCATATGAAGAGTTAGGATGCAAGACTTTAACATATGTTTACATAGCAGACATTTGTCACAGGTTCCTTGTGAGATGGTGCTGGGGAGTAGTGAGTCAGCAAGAGGTTCTTTGTAGAAGGGCCTATGTGTAAACAGATCAGAACTCCGAAAGTTTTGTGTAAAATATTTACATGCTTTAGGAATCTGGGGATGTGTTCATGAAATTGCATCTGTTTGGGAGTGCTTTGTTGTTGCTTTAATGTGAGCTGTCACATTTGCAGTTTTTTGATGTGCCATAGAAGTATTCATAAATCACTTATTCCTTTATCCAGTGCCGCAAATACCTGAGGCATATTTGCAAAGAAACATTCTGAAACTAGAATGGTTCCTGCTTTTTGGGGGTGGAGAGCTAAGAGAAAAGCAGGATTCTGTATACTCATATCGTATACTAATGTGTGCTTAGTGGGAGTTAAGTCCCATGAGTAGAGGTAGAAATCAATGCTTTCCTGAAATCTGTTTTCTTTCTGGAAAGCATCCTGTATTGAAGTTCAAGTATGGTTAAAACCATGAGAATTTTCAGAGTGAGTTCTCTTTGAGAACAACTGGTTTCAGTTTTCCCTTCAGTAGTAGCTTAAGCAGCAGTTTAGTACTATTCCAGGTGGCAGAAAGTCTAACAGCTCTTTTCATGGAAGTCTATCCTGTAGAACTAGTGCTGCAGTAGCATGCTTTGAAGTTAGCTAGCAAAATATGTAGAACTGTTCCATTTCCACACAGATGCACCTCGAGGAAAATACTCAGTCTTTACATTTCTTCCTTTGTTCAAGACATGGAGGCAGGCCTGGCTGTTAATAAAACTTTCGTTCTCATTCTGTATTAAACGTAAAAGAATAACAGGTTTACTCAGCACTAGTTCAAACTGGACATCACAGAGGACCGGCTTATGCAAGGAGGCACTAGCAATAGGGACTGTGTTGTACTAACAGCAAAATTGCAACTGTATGAGCTTGTTAGAATAGACAAACTGTGTACATATCATTCTCTGCATTGAGGTTGTGGTTTCCACTCCTAGCCTCAGATTTTTTGGCAGGGGTTTTCATTTGGTATGAAAATCACAGAAGGAGAGACAGAGTTCTCGCTTTGAATTCCCAGTGCTTTCTGTGTTGGGCTTTCTGTAGTGTAATGTGTTACAATGCAGTGCTTTGTAAGTTCTGTCTTTCAGGATAGTATGTCCTGTTGGCGTAGCTGACCCAGGAAACCATCAGTTTCATATAAATAGATGTAGTGTGAAACAAATGGCAGGTTTGATTTGCTTTGCTTTATTACAGAAAGCATCAGAAGATGTTCACAGAAAAATGCCACTTCTACTACAGGAGAATTTTTCTAATTCCTTGGTTATGTGTTAACTTCCAGCCAGGTGTTAGACTAGCCCCTACCTTCCTGCTGAAAACTTGCACCTCATTTCTGTGCTTTGTGGCAAATGTCCCATAAGAAATGACATTTTTGGGAGGATGGAATTTCTGTGGCAGTTGGACAAAGCCATTCATTTTGAAAAGCAAAACCTCCCTTCTGAGTTGTCAGAAACGTTGGTGAGGCGGTGTCACGGGCAGCTCTCCTGTGCTCAGCTTACTGCAGAGCAGGGTTGGTACACAGTGTTCTGACATTCCAGCAGAGTCTGCCTTCAGATCCCCTTGTGGTCTCTCTGTGAAAGAGGAGGTACTTCCTTTCAGCACAACTCTGAAGTCTGCGTGTTTTGGGCAGTCGTTCCTAACACTGGAGTTGAGTGCTTGAAAATAAAATCCAGCTAAATCAAACTGCGGTGTTGTGAAGTCTTTTCTCTCTGTCAGTCCCGGAGAAGTAAGATCTAAGGTATGCTGTCTTTTAATTTACTATTCTAACATTGAAAGCATGTAGCACTACATATTATTGTGGTGTCTGTATTTGTTCTATGCCTTGCATGCTATATGTTGGGTTTAGTGTTTATTTGCAGCTGCAATAGCATGTTGCTGAGATGATCATCTATTAGCTGGGCATAGAGTGGTGTGATCCTTACAAAAGTGCCACTGTTGTTGTGCATTAATTTAAATTAAAAGCATCCAGCACCACACAAAGCAAGTATTTTGTGTATTGTACTAAGATGTCTTCAGGATGGACAGAGAGGCCTTGGTTACAGGCTGTGCTGATATAGTTCAAGACTTCAGCCTTTAAAAAAGAAAAAAGAAGGGGAAAAAAAGAGAAAAAAGAGTGGTTTGGTGCATGTTAATAGTCTCTCACCTACCTAAGGAAGACTGAGGGTACGGAATGGAATGGAACTGGTGTTTGTTACAGGCAGATAAGCTTTTCTGATGTTTTGGAATAGGTATGTGAAGTTTCTGCCAGTCGTACACAATGAAGAAGTTAACTTTTAAACCATGCTCTTGCACTTAGCAGGATTTCAGATAACATGGAAAGGCAATAGGGTGTCTGCAATTAGTTTGTTACTTTCCTCTGACAAAAGAAAGAGATGTCTGATTGCTAAAATAACTCACTTCTACTATTTAAGTTTACAATTTGGTGTTCACAGCAGCAAATGTTACAGTAGCATTTACAGGAATGTTATAGGCAGCTGTTGGAAGCAGATTTCCATTTAATAAAACCAAAAGTGAAAGTAGTTACCAGACCGTGGATATCAAACATCTTCAGCTGGAGAAGTACGTTTCTGAAAATGAATTGTTGTGCTGTCCTAGATACACTGACAGAGAACCACCAAGGTCTAAGGTTATAGCTGTGTCTGTAGCTGTAAGGATAATGATGGAGTGACTGTTTACTTCTCTGAGACAAGGGTAGATAGTTTCCATCAGAAATAGTAAATCTGAAGTTTGGCTGTAATACCATTCTCTTTAGAGCTGGAAGCAAGACTGATCTAAAGTGTCATTGTCAAACCATGCGAGCACAAGCCCAGCTTTATTGGTAACTATCTACTGTTGTGCAGAACAGCTCCTGACAAGGATAGAGTAGGAGGCCTGGCCAGTTGAGCGTTGGAAACTCAGCTGGCCTCATGCCGGCGTCGCTTGAGCGTTCAGTGCCCCTTTCTGCATGAAGTTCAGAGGAAAGCTTATAATGCTGCTGTTGGCACTGGTGTTGTGGGCACCAGACAGGGATCAAAAAGGTGGCAGCCACTCCATAGCTGGAAGATGAGGAGCTGAAGCCAGTAGAATGTGAATTGCCATCTGTCTCTTTCTCGGCTCAGGCACTACCACGAAAGGTACAGAAGCCACGGCTGTATTACAAGCTGTGCCTTGCACAGGCTGTCAGTGAAATGATTCTTCCAGTAATCCTTCATGCTCAGGCTGGATTTCCAGAACTGTGTGTACACAGGTATCTGCATCATTTTGGTGTGATATTTACTACATTACATTAATATTTGTGTCAGTTCATAAAATGATTTAGTTTGATTTGCTAGTGTAACTTCATAAGATCAGGTGATACTTCACTGAAAAATACTGGTCTCTGCATCCAGTTTAATACTTCTCGACTTTGTTGTTTTATGCTCATCTTCCTGCTTATTACAAGAATCCTACAGTTTTTGCATTAATAACAATTTTCAGAACTAGTCTGGAAGTTCCTTCTGTAATCCTGCAGATGTTTTTGTGTTGGGACACTGAAGAAAGACACAATGGGAAAGAACTTTCACGAAAGGGATAAAGCTGAAATACCATCTCCAAAAATGGTGGTGGAGTAGCAAGGTAGATGGACTAATTCACCTCAGATCCTGTTCATTGACTATGTCTTGTGAATGAGAAATAGAGCACGGCAAAAAAATAATGGCAATCTGCTTCTTATATTTTGGGAAAACCTATCACTCAATTACATTGTTCAGTAAACTTACACTTTGAAAGCAGCACTAATCTGCCTCCAGTGTTTCATGTTAAGCTGGGATGAGAGTGTGTGATTCTGAGAAAACAAAATGACGTTTTCCCTTTACTGCAAGTAGGTTTTAGGAGGTGTATCTCATCACCTTGTCTTTTATTACTACAAAATGGAGGTATCTCTTAAAGCTGCTTTGTGTTTAAAAAAAAAGTAAACTGCTAATTTCAAGCAACGTTCTTTCTCCTGTATTGTTGAGTGCGTCAGGGTTGTATCAGCTTTATCTCTCCCAGCATTGCTTTTCTATAGGCAAAATCAATCAAATAAAGGTTGTAGAACCATTTTAATTTTTTTTTTTTCATTCTCATGTTGACACTGTGAAATTGTTTTGGTGCTTAAGGATGTGGTGTTGTTGCAGTGTTTCCTGACGACAGCCCTCAAGGAATGACTAGTGTGGAGCTGCCAGGCTGTAGAGGTTGGTAGAGCAACCTCTGGACTCTCTCTGAATATGTGTGTCCATCCCATAAGCTCCATACTGTTGACAAAAATGTTATAATATAACTTTTCATCTCAAGGCCCCAAATGCTCATTAAGGTTGCTTAAAACTGTTTATTCAGTTATTAATTAACATGCAAGCAACAAAAGTGTGTTTTCTTTTTCCTTAGCTTCTGGCTAGCATCGTATTCCTTATGGAAGGGATGAAAAGCTTTGGGGTTTTGTTACCTACCAGTGTATAATTGCTGTACTAATAAGCGTCTGGCGACCAGGAAGTCTGGAAATAGAAAAGTGAACCTTGCTGTAAAGCTGGAGATTTATTTTACAAAAAGGGAACTTATTTGTAGTATACCTTCTGCAGTTTTGGGTAGCTCTACATTATGATAAGACAGAGTTCGAACCTTAAAGTGAAGAAAATAATTTTTTGGAGGAGGCGTGGTCTTAGGGGCCTGTATGTGTTGTTGCTTGTTTAGTCATACAACTGTGACTAAAGGATGCTGAAAAGGTCCATCTGGGTTTTTAGATTATTTTGATTTTCCTTCAATTTGCTGTAAGTTTTAGATAAAGATTTAAATTGCTCGAATCACTTACCAAACCAAAGCATTAGAGCATAATGGCATCTAATTCAATCCTGCAAAAGCAATATTATTGCAAATAGCATTTTCGTAACTGGTTTTACTTTGGTGTTTAATAAGAATGAAAAGTACCATTTTATTTTCAGCCCTCTATCCTCCCTGTCTCAGGAGAGTAAAATACTGGTTCTGTTTCTCTGAGCAGGTGGTTCCTTAACTATTTGATAGCATACCAAATGTATTTAGCAGAAACTGCCTAATAGCAGATCTTTTGCAGTGGCATGTCTGATTTGTATGAAACATTGCGGTAATTGGCTTCATTGGTCCTGTCAGAGTGAACTTTAAATGAAAGTGGCAGTAACTAGTCCAGACTTTCTTCATTTTGTTCAGTGTAAAACTATTAGACAGTAAGTGACTTACTGGTTTTCTGCTTTCAATTAGCAACCCAATTTTATACTCTTTTAATTATCATTTAATTGGATTCCCCCCTTACACTCAGAGCCTGGCAGCCAAACCAGCTGATTTAGTATTTGGCACAGATGAGGGGGTGAAAATTTCTTCTATAAATCTTTCTCTAGAGGAGATGTTTCTGCCAGCATAGAAGCTCTTTTCTGGAAGTGACAGATCTCTTCTAGTATCTCCTTACTAGCCTCTTTTGTGCCCAGCTCTGAACCCACTGTTTGAGAAGTGGTTGTAACTGAGGGGGCTGAAGCCTCCGAAGTAAAGCTTTAATGTAAACTGTAACCAGATAGGACATACAAACAGTTCTTAAATTAGATTCGAAAAGGTAATGTTGGTATATGTGTAAGTTGTCCCTGTAACTGTTCCAAGAGATTAATTGTCATGTCCTTGCTTGTTCTTAGTGGAGAGGGAATTAGTGTTGTAAACTGACCTTTGAGAGTAAGCTAGAGGACAAGGCAGGAGTTGGGGATGCTTTTAAAAAGGGGCTAGAAGGGAGAAACGGAAAGACCCAATGATTTAGGGACTGAGGGAGAGGTAGCACATTGAAGCTTTGTTGGGCTGGGAGAAGTGGCTATTTCTGAGCCTTCAGTTACAGCCCTCTCCCCTCTGCTGGCAGACAGAGGAGGCTGGGAAGCACCAGCAAAAAAAAGGAGGAAATAGGAAGGACATGTTGGTTTCCCGTTACTAGTACTGAACTCAAAACATGGATAGCATCATCTGCTCTGGAGCCCATTGCATGTGTGGGTTTTAGAAAGGTCCACCATCTGGTGGCTGGGTTCTCTTTTTGTTAACTTCTGGCTCCTGGGTAAACTGGGGAATGTGGAGGAAGGGATGTTTACATCAATGTTAAGTCAGTTACTAGAGGAATCTCCTTTTTAACCTCCTCCTGTAATCTTCAGGGTTAAATGTTTTCAGCTCATAGTTCAGTTGCAGTTATTTGTAGCTGGCATTCACATTTGCTCTGTAATTCAATTTAGATGATGCTGCTTGGCCTAAATTGGAGCAGACTAGTAGAAGGAGCTTGGTGCGTGTAGAAACCGATCACTGGCTCTGTAGTTAAGGTCGTCCAAGTAGAGCTGTAAATATTTCCCCTCAGTTTTAAAGAATAGTTATCTGTCTTGAATTCACTTATGGAATTATGATTGATACTGTCAGATCTTGTCAGATTTTTCAGCTACTAAAAATGCTGACTAACAACCTTATTGTCATCACACAAGTGCTGTAATACTCTCATTAATCCACATGGTTTCAGTTCCAGCTGTTTGCTAGTTATTTATTCATTGGAGTCTATTTTCCGAATAGCTTCCAGCTACGCATTCTTCAGAGAGATGAGATTTTATTCATACATGTATCTACTTATAGGTGAGGAATTTGAAACTGGAGCATGAGCAGGAGAAAAACAAGATCTTGTCAGAAGCATTAGAGACACTTGCTACTGAACACCATGAACTAGAGCAGTCTCTGGTTAAGGGATCTCCGCCTCTCAGCATCCTCAGTGAAGAGCAATTCTATGATGCTGTTTCAGGTAAGTGGTGATGTCCAGAATGTGAGTGTGTAGACAGCATGTGTCTAGTGAATGCGTTGGGGGCGGGTGGGGTGGGGGAAGAAGGTGGGAGCAGTCTCACTTCAAGTGAACATGGACCTTCTAACATGGACCCAATTTTAGGAGTTTGCTTGTTGCGTTTTATGAGCAGGGCTCTAAAAATTTGCCTGAGTTCACCGGTAGGATTGTATTGCTTCACCTTAGCGTGACCAAAGGTTACAAAGCCACAGGACAGTAAGGAGAGGTCTGATTGCTTGGGTGTCTATGCCCTTTTTTTTTAAATAGCAAAACGTAAGGCTCCTATTTTGGGAGAGGTAACTGTATCCTGTAGCCTTTTGACTTGCTTTGTCCATGGTGCTGTGTGCTTTTTCTTTAGTTCTGTTGTTAAGATCAGACTATAAAAATCCCTAGTTTTGAGGGATAATGATGTTAAGGCTTGTTCCATTTCAATTTTGTGTACCTGAAGTGTTAAACGTGAAAGAAAAGGATGAATCAAAATCCTGCATGCACTTCTTAAATGTCTTTTCTTTCCCTATCTGTTCTTCAGTTTAGTATCTTTCGTAATTTCGTATGCAGAACATGCAGATAGTGATTTTGGAAGATTCTGAACTGCCCGAGATGATTACAACATGCATTTGTGTAGAGAGGCTGTACATAGTGTCGCTCGGTAGTAGCTCTAACCGAGTGATCCAGCAGCACGCACCTGTCTGCAACTATGAAGGATCTGGAAAAGCTTGAGAGTGAACATAATCTAACTGTAGCAGACAATTAGGTTGTGATGGCAAACTTCACTAGCAAGTATGGGGTTACTTTTTCTGTGAACTGCACTGTCTGATGCTTCTGACAGATGAGAAAAGCAGTGTTCCCAGACTCCTTGATAGGTGTTCTGCCGTGAGAAGCAGTGAAAAAACAAGCAGAGGAAGTCTATGCACAGGAACACAGTGAATCAACTTTGTGAAGCTGACTTTGCTGTTTGGCACAGTAGCAAGTTTATCAAGCCTTCAAGGAGAAGAGGCTGAGGAACGCTAAAACAGGTTCTTCATCTGGAACCAAAGGAACAATTCTGTTGAAAGGCCTCAGGGTCTTTTGATTGCCAACAAAGCAGAGAATAGTTCTTTATCTGATGCTGTTGGAATGTGGTCTCTCCAGCTGGGCTTGCTTTGTGCATATGAGAGAATATTAAGCTTTAAACAGCTGCTAGTTGATACATCTCATAACTGAGCTGATCTCTAAATACTGTTGAAGTAAAGTCTCCAAAGCCACGTCTCTTGTTGTCAAAGGTGGTGCTTTTCTCCTTGGAAGCTACAAACTGTGAAACTTGCTGAGTATATATATATACAAACATACATAAAAAAAAACAAGCGTGATTTCTTTCTCCTTTGGGAGAAGTTACTTGACGTAATTCATCTTAATTGCATTTTAAATAATTTTCTGGGACAGACTCCCTTCCTTGGCTGTCTGTCAATTTAATCAGACTGATGTTAGATTCTCTTCTCTAGGTTGTTCATGTTTAGTGCTTTGCAGAGATTAGGGCCCTTTCTGTCTCTGAAGGGGGCAGGGGTGGGGAGGTGGCTAGAAAAAGGGAAATGTGACATATTTTCCTGACTGCTGGATGCATGTTATCACTTTCACTTTGAGCTGGAATTAGTTTTTTGTTGGCATGGTTTGAGGAGAGGTTTTTTTTACTTATCACTGGGATCCTGGTAAAGCTTTCTAGCCTTTTTGCTTTTCTGCCGTGTCCAGAGAGTCTCAGCTAGAAGGCTTCTTGTCTCTGTATGACAAGAATACAGTGAGAGCAGAGAATGTGGGAATATTTGATATTGGCTCGAAGTTTGGGAATGTGGGTCTTCTTTCTGAGAGAGGAGCTATGATCTTAAATGTTTCATAGAGCAGTGCCTAGGTCTGATCATCAGAAGCTAAAAGTTTTTGTCTCTGGAAATCTTAATTGCTACAGCTTAGTCTTCAAAGCTTTTGCTTAACCTGATCTGAAAAACTGATAGCATTAAATTATATTTGTTTTAGACAAATATCTTTCTAGGTTGTGTAGGAGATTGAGCAAACACCAGTGTATTTTAACAGGGTGCTGTAACAAGTTATAATGTCTGTCAGTGGGAAAATGCCACTACGTAGAGTATTTTTTCTGTCAGGATGCCATCTTTTTCTGCTTGCAGTTCTCTGAATTTTTAAATCTCTGCTGTAGGAGTGAGTTAAGAAGGGAGAGCGTTGCATAAGTAGGCTTGCATTTTGAGCTGAAGAATTGTTAGTTTTGACTTGACAGGTTGAAAGAAGATGCCACTTGCTTTTTGTTTTGTTTTGTTTTTTTTTAAGAGTTTTGTCTGTATAAAAGACATTTCTTGTTTATTCTCAACAGAAGTATCACTAATGGGACAATTCAGAGCAATTTTCAAGCAGATTTTTGAGGAAGAGGTGTATCAAATAGGATGTATTCACTGCAGGAGCTNGATTCCTCTTTCTTTTTTTTTTGGTTTTTTTTTTTTAAGAATTTTGTCTGTATAAAAGACATTTCTTGTTTATTCTCAACAGAAGTATCACTAATGGGACAATTCAGAGCAATTTTCAAGCAGATTTTTGAGGAAGAGGTGTATCAAATAGGATGTATTCACTGCAGGAGCTACTTGTCCCCATTTGCCATGCTCTGGTTCACATTGTAGAACAATCCGACTGCTTCTGAATGAAGCTGAATCAGAAGATACAGCCCAGTTCCTATTGGACACTCAGTCCATGGCAGCAGAGTAGAGCAGATCTGAAGAGAACAGCACTAGAAATGTATCTGGTTTGATTGTCAAGTCCTCAGCACCATCTGTTCCGCTTGCAAATCTGCTCCAGCCGAGCCATGCTACCTGCTAGTGTTGGCATAGACTGAATTGTTCTGTGTTGAAGTCTGTGGTGTGTGGTTCTGTTTGTAGAAACTGTGGCCAGAGTTACGGAAATATCCTCCTTCTTTTCCAAAACTGGAGTGAGGAAAATGTTTGCAGTGTGGTAAGATTACTTACTGAAGTTGGAGTTTATTTTCTGAAGTCTCTCCTCTGTTCATTTTTAAGTGATATGCTGTTGTCAGTACTTTTTGACTGTCGCGGTGATTCTTAAATCCCTGCAATAGGAGAGAGATTTAAGGAAAAACCTACAGAAAAAGCAAGTTGTGTTACCAAAGCATAGTATCCAGTGTTAAGAAGAGCAAAGTTAAGGGTGTTATTAATCTGAACTCTGATAGCCATAGGTCAGTTAACAGCGCGTCCCGGTACGCTGATCCGCTCATCATGGGAGTGGTGGAAATGTGTAATTAAACTCGATACCACACAGAGTGCTGCAGCTCTCACTTTCAGAATTGAATGCTTAACATGTGTCAAACTCTTCTATGTTTAAAGCAGGGTGGGGCAGAACAGGAGGGCTCTGGGGAAGGGAAGAAGCACTGAACAAGTAACAAAATCGAAAAGACCGATGCCATCTCCTAGAGAGCTGGAGAAGTTGTTAGCTTGGATTAACACAGACCTGAGGAGCATATGAAAATGGAATATGAATGCAGAGTCCGTCCACATTGCTGAAAAATGGCTAAGCAGGTCAAGAATTAAAGGGTAAAGGTACTTGATTTTTGCCTTTCAGATAAGGTTCCCTTCTCATATGCAAATTGTGCACCCGGTTTGGGAAGAGTTTAGATCTAACTTTGTTTCTCTCTTTTGACAGGTTTTATCTGAGAGGTGGGGGGTTTTTCTGCGAACAGGATTTTTGTGTGTGTTGAGAGGGTTATTGATAGTTTTGCATAGATGCAATCTTGCAATAAGATCTTGCAGTTATTTAGCTACAGGAATATTTAAATACACTGAAGCTAACTTGTCATAGTACAGCTTCTGCTGGTATCTACCACTACTGGGTGCTGTGTTTATAAATTATGCTCCTAAAAGGTACAAGAAGTAGCAGGCTACATCCGTTGCTTTTGCTTGAGTCCTAGTTTGTCTCCAGTTATGAGATCATCTAAAAGTAAAAATGTCACAAAAAGCATAGAAACCTATTGCCCTTCCGTCCATGTTTAGAGTAGTTTATCAAGTGGCTTTTTTTGAATGTGTACCAAAAATACTTCACAGCCTCTGTGAGAACACTGCTACCTGTGACTTCTTGCCTTGAATCGAATTAAAAGAATGAATTCAGGCGTCTTAGGGGGATGGCAAACACCTGGTCAGATTTCAAACCCAACAGTGCCAATGGTTAAACAGTATCTTTCTCAGGTTTATTTATTAATCAAAAACATTGGCCAAACTTTTCCATCTGCATCTGAAGACTTACCAGTTGCAATGCAAAATTAGGTCCCTTGAGTTAAGTCTCTGTCAGTGCTTCTGCTATTTCCCCTTGCTTTCCCACTCTTGCAAAATGTAGCTGGTGTTTGTACTGTTACTCTTTCAGGTTTCATGAGCTGGAGAGCTTCCTAGTCAGCCTGGTCTTGTCTCGGAGATCACTTTAAAATTTTAGCTTCTGAACAGGCACTCTTATTCCTTCTCCCCCCTCCTCAGCCCACAACTCCTTAAGTTCAATTAAAAAAAAACCCTCATTTTCTCCTAGTCATCTGTTTGACAGCTGCTCTGTAGAAACTTGCGAATATAAATCTTTTTTTGCAGTGACGGGGGAGTATGCAAATCTTAATTCAGAAAAGAGTTCGCTGGAAGTGCACAGGGAAAAGCTCGGTTTGAGTTGCCTGTTGGTCTGTGCTCACAATACAATACTAGGCTTGTCCACTCGGACACCGTAACAAACTCTCAAGGCTTGCTAAGTTCATTGGGTTAAAGGAGGTAGCTGAGGTTAAGGGGTTGGAGACTGGGATCTTTGGTGGAGGAGCTGTCGTAGACATACTTCCCCAGTTTCTCAGGAAGATGGGTGAGGTTTCTCTAGAGAGCAATTTCTTACAACAGTTGTGTTTCATTCTTTTACTGTTCTTTATTGTGTAGCATGGTCTTGTTGCATTAGGTAAGGCATGTGCCCTGGAGAAGGCTGTCTGGTCAGTGTCTACAGCTCCAGAGAGGTTTGCAGGTACGGAGCTCAGTCCAGCAGGATCGTCTCTTGGCACTATAAGGCCAGCATGAGGAGAGATGAATGTGTGTGGTATTTAAAAATCCTTATTATACTGAGAAGCACATGCAAGGGTGACAGGCAGTTCTGGTGAAGCTTATCTGTTCTTGCCTTTCTGCCTCTGGAGTCCTGGCTCTGTTGCAGAAACTCAGATTGAGGGAATTTGCACTCTGTGGCTCTTGTCTGAAAGCAAGACAGTCCTGGATGGTACAAGAGAAGAAAGGACCCTACAGGAGCCAGACTTTCCTTTATGTTACTGGGTTGGCTTCATGTTCTTCTTGTCATGATAACTGTTGGCACAGTTGAGCAGCTCTTTCAAAAGAGAAGTGGAATACCTACCTCGAGGGGATTTATAGATTGTCGTGTGGTCAGGAAGCTGAGGCCCAAGTTGTGTTACACTCCTAGAGTGTCTCTTCCTCTGCAATATTTGGATATGAGGGAAAACGGTGTTTTCCTGGCTACCTCGGCTTAGGATCTTTGGACAAGTCTGTATTTTATGTAACAGACTTGTCCCAAGTAAAAATGCTTTCCCTTACCCTACTTGTTAAATATAGTACCCACCAAAGCAATGCTTTGATATGTTATATCATAACTTGGCACGGAACTGGACTGCCAAATTTGGGGAAAATTGTGCGAAGATTCTCTGGAGTGCCAGTCCACTTTTTTACCATATCCTTAGCACCAGCTGGCAGTTCTTTTCATTCCCTAGCAACTGGCTTAATTTCAGTACTGTCTTGACAAGGATAGGCATGGATGTTTTAAATGAAAGGAAAGATCTCCTTTATGCTTCTAGATCTCTGTCTAGAAAGGATGAAGACATTGTGACACAGCCCATCCATTCATCATGATTTGGTCCTGTTTGGTCCTGACCCTTGTGTAGTCTGGATGTGGTAGGAAGTCCTCTTATCGCTGTATATATATACATACACCCTTCAGCAAGATACAATTTACATGTTCTGGAGAAACTACTTGCGTAGATTTTTAGAGAAAACAAGAAAGCACCTGGCAGTAGACAGCTGTGAGTGAGATATTCTTTTGGAC
Source organism: Oreocharis arfaki (assembly GCA_013398015.1). Lineage (NCBI taxonomy): Eukaryota > Metazoa > Chordata > Aves > Passeriformes > Paramythiidae > Oreocharis > Oreocharis arfaki. The sequence continues at coordinate 697,234 of VZRR01009634.1, read as the reverse complement.
GGGCTGCTACTTCAGCAGGTTTTGATTACTGGTTTTGAATTAGAACGAGTGTGTGAGAGAATGGCTAATTTTGCAATTATTTCTCTGGGGTTTTGCAGCCAAGAGCAATAGCATATGCTGGAAGCAGTACATGGCAGGAATAGTGTCTACTACAGTTTGAGTCTACATTTTTCAGAAGCAGTGAGGCTTGCAATTAGCTGTTTACCATTCAGTGTAGTACCTGGTTTCTGCTATAGGATTTTTCTAATGAGATAGAAGTTGATGTCTTGAGCTGTTCCCTCACTTCCTGGAACTTGCAGTTGGATAGTCTTTTGACAATCTTGTCAGGTTTGAAAGAAAACCTAACACAAAAATACAGTCTTTCCCAGGAAATTTGTACTTTTTGATTTGAGGCAAGACTGTCTCTTCTCCAGAGCTGGACAAGCACTACCTGGCCAAAACACTGCTTGGAAAAAAGGTGTTGTTGATGTTGGGTTGTACTATTAACCTGCCTTCCACAGTACGAAATTTATCTTGTTGATTGGTAAGCTTATCACTTAGACTTTGCTGGGATCTACGTGGTTCGTGTTATCTATGTGGTACATTTTCCTGTTCTTTGATACTTGTTCAGTGAGTCGGGAAGTGAAGGTTGGTGAACAGCACTGAGTGTCTTAGGAACTTAGACCTAGCTGAAGAAGGAGTCATTACTCAAGGTACCTTTCAGTTCGGTAGGGTACTGGCATCTATATGGCACTGGCTCTTGTCCTAAACAAGGTCTAGTAGCTTCAATTTAATAAAAATGCCAGGTTTTGGCTCAGTTCGATCGAGGGTTTTAAATGTGTAGTGGTCTTGCTTATTGTGCAATTTCTTTATATCTAGATGCTGGGCTGCAGCGGTCTCTGGCAGTACTAGTTACTTACCAAATGGATGCTGTCATCAGGACACAGTAGGCTACTTAGGTTTCAGTTTTGTACAAGGAGGGGAGATCTGTCAGTGTCTGAAGTCTAGCACAGGCAGTAGATTCATTAACATGCACCTGTTCTTTTGCAGATTCAGAATCTGAAAAATCATTAAGTGGGTTTGAAACAACAGCAGCCTACTCATTAGAGGACAGCATGGATTCAAAAGATACAATAACTTCAGGCATGTCTGAAGAAAAGGTGTGTGGCAGTGGGGAGTCGCTGTCAAACGGAATCAAAAAACACAGGTAGGATGTTGTCCATTCCTAAAGTTTTATAATATGCATTAGTGGTAAGAGACCACAGGAATGTCTGAAAAGCTAACAGAAAACTTCTAAAACTTTGTTAGGGATGATTGACAAGTAATTGGTAGTGCTATGATTTTATAAAGAATGCTTTTCCAAGGTTGGTGTGCTCCTTTGCATCTTGATAATCCAATCTAAAGAAGTAAAAACAAAATATAATGTGCTATTTTAAAATGGACACACTTGTTTTTTATTAGATCTTATTGAAATCTATGTGGATTTTAATTCCTTCATGTATCTTTAATGACCTATACCTCCTATTGCCTCTTTAATTTCGAGTCATTTGATCCTTCTGTTGGTATCAGGAATGAATGAAAAATATTGCTAGCCTGGCATCAGAAACTCAAATGTGAACAAAAGGAGTCTTATTCTAAAAGTCTCATCCATGTTTTATGTGCTTATTTTGTGTTGTCAAATGATCCATTTTTGTTTGTTTCCTTGCCGATAAAGGAGGACAATGGGTCTGGAGTTAATGAGATGTAACAGACACCACTATTCTCCAGTTTCAGTGAAAGGGCAATATAACATTTGTGCTACAGATAAAGCCAGACTTCAGCATGTTTCAGAGAGACTGTTCTGGAAGTGTTTTGGTTGTACGGGATGATGATGGGGACACCAGATTTCTGTAAAAACAGGAAAATAATATTTCATTTTACAGAAGGAAGCTAGTTAGGCTGTAATTACTTGGTATCTTAAAGAGTTAAATTGCAGTAACTGTTGAAGTGCGTGGTGGTGTCAGACCTGATGTTTCAAGGGTCAACCTGTGTGTGTCTCATACTAGGCAAAAACTAGGGCAAATGAGGGCTTGGGTGGAGTAATGGGTGTTTTGGGGAGATAACATAAAGCAGCTGATTAAGTGTGTTGCTTTGCTCTTGTGCTGTTAGCAAGATGGTGTTTATGGCCTTGGCTAAGTGCCTTCCCTAATTAGAACAGGAAGTTCAGGAGTGGGGGGGGAAGCAGTAGGTGAAGGTGGACATCTGAATTGCCTTCACTGCCTTGGAAACAGTGAGGAGAAAGGATACAATACATAATCAACACGAAAATGATGGTACATGTTTACTTGCATCCTATTTAGAAGTTTTAACAGTATTTGATCTTCTGTTTACTGTAAAAAAGTTACTGGGCAAATTCTCATAATGCTGCACTGTGCTGTCAGAGCTGCAGGGGGCAGGTGACTGGAGAAGCATTTCAGATCTCCTGATTTTATAAAGAGCAATGAAAAGTAATAAACCAGAACCTCTGCGTCTGTTGTTTCTCTGAGCTGCCTGTCTTTTAGTAGTAAAGAGAGCATAGGATTTTGGTGTAAAATGAGTGCATAAGTCAGCTAGTAATTTACTGCTAAAGCAAAGTGGAAACTTTTTTGCATCTGTTTTGCATTTAGATCAGAATGTATGGCCATGTTTTATGTGACTAAGTGGCTGTAGAATATATGACTGTATTTTATGGGATTAAATTACTGTAACAATATTATAAGTAGAGCTGTAATGTTAGGCTTTTTTACCTGGCACTTTGGTGTCACGCTGAGAGTTGTCCCCAAATATGTTGATGAAAAATTTTTCTCTCCAGAAGCTCAGATGATTTAAACTTTACCTCCAAGAGAACCTTCTCCAGGGGATGGGAGATGTGTGGTATTTTAGCCTCTTTTCTGAGGCTGTTGGTAGTAGCCATGTTTGGCCTGTTACAGCATCTATTTCATGTGACTTCAGAACTGTATTACCTGCCTGGAGCTGCTGGCTCCATTTTGTGCCTCTTTTTGTCTGGGACCTGGTTCTAACTATGTGTATGTGGTCAAATAGGCACTGCCTGTGATGTCACCTGTGTCCTTTTCAGAGCAAAAACTGTGACTTTTTGATGCTATGCAAAGTGAGGGCTTCAGAATGCTTCGACATCACTTAATTCCATCCTTACAACGTTGAGTTTGCTTTTAGCTTCGTTTTTTTTTTTGGTTTTTTTTGTTAACTTCCATTTGTATTAACCACATGGAAACAAGTCACTTAGAAAATAGACCAGATTAATTTCTTTTGCTTAAAATCTTGATACCTTCAGATGAGTAGAGGATCTGTGGTTGCCTTTAGGTTGCACATGAGAGTACCTAACACTGTTTAGCCATCAGTTTAAATAAGATTATTTCCTGTCTTCATCTAGACAACGTGAGCTCTAATCTGCACCTCAAATATTATTTGAGTGGTTGAGAGTTTTCCACTCAGAAGTGGAGGCTGCTTTTTGTTTGGCAGGGGGAGCATACATTCTTTGGGTTTGGAAATGTAGGAATAAATCTGTTGGTTCCAAGGAATTAGAAGTGTTGGGAAGTACATACACAGATTGATGAAGCCAGTACCACATACAATCTGCTGGTTTTTTCCAGGTTTTTTTATGTAGTTTGCATCCTTCTGATTGTTCACAGAGTGTTTTGGGAGTGGACCTAATTTTTGTACACTTCTTGGGAAAGGGTTTGAGAGAATAGTACAGTAAATAATCTGGAAGCATTCAAATCAGTTCTTTTTAAAAAGGAATTTTTTAATCTGAATCAAACTTTAGAAAAAAAAAACAGGAAAAGAAAAAAAACATCCCTCAAAAAAGTCCAAGCAAACCCATAAAAGCTCGGTCGCATAAAAATGTGTAATAAATGCCAACATTTTACATCCACTTGTCACTGCCATTTCCTTCTTAGTGCTGATTTTTGTAGTCAGTTTTCCCTTTGGTCCCTGCATTGGGGGCCTTTCAGAATGCAAACAGGTTGGTGTTCAACTTCATGGGAGCCAGGTGGTTGTTTGTTCAGGCTGGCATGAAGAGCGAGCTGAACACGCCTTTTTCACTCTATATGTCTCCTTACCCACAAGGTTCCTGTAGTAGTTGATGTGTAATAGCTAACACTTCAGACAAGTGTTTGTTTAAGTAAAGGATCCTAAATCCATCTCATCTACTGCACAGAAATTCCAGCAGATGTTTTTGTCACTTAAAGCTAAAATTAACTTCCTGAGTTGTTTTTGAAATTGACATCTGGAGGAAAATTTCTGTATTCAAAAATCTTTTGTTTAATCACAGGGAGTATGTCAAGGTTAGTAGGCCTCAGGTCTTGGCTGCCTGTCATATTTCCACATGTCCTTACTTGTCTCTGGGATCTTCTTTGGTGGCTTAAAACCGCTTTGTTTTTTCAAAGTGTGTGTGTGTGTTAAAGGGAGGAGAGAACTGACTCGTACAGCAGGTTTGACCGATAGAGGCAACAAATACGGATGAGTGGCTGAAACTGAATGCCAAGTTTCAAGTGATGAAACAAATTGAACAAAAGGACAATTTGACTTTCATGAAAGTGCAAGTGTTAGTATTTGCTTTAAGGAAAGCAATTCCTGTGTATACTTCAGCAAACTAAGGGTTAATGTGTTTAACATGCAGAAGGGCTTATTTATGCACAAATATCCACTCTGCTGACTGCCTGCATTAAAAGATACACAGGAAAAGCAAGTAAACATTGAGTGAAGGTAAGACTGAATAGTTGGTGGACACTGTCCTCTCCTGGACATTTGTATCAAAACATCCACAGAAGTATTTTATATTTCATATTATTCAGGATGATCTGTTTGATGAAACATTTTTGTCTCAGTGAAACGTCAGAGTAGGGAGTGATGGTACGTTGGTCAGTTAAAATAAATCCTCCTACCCACTCATCCTCTGCAGGGGAGCTGAGTAAAACAAGTCAGTACTGGGCTTGTAGCTACTTCCTAACACAATAGTTTGCTACCATGAGGAGATCAGGCATATGACTGGGTTTTTGATGGGATAGGGCTTGTTTTATTTTAAGAAACATTTTTTGGTTTTGTTCTTTCTGAAAACTGAAGCATCAGCCCTGGTAAAGGTGTTTCAGTGGCAGATAAGTAGGAGAGGTAGCACGGTAAGTATGGATACTGAAACAATTTAGCTTGAGTATTTTTTTTCCTCTTGGCAGTGTTTCTGTTTATCAGAAAAGTGGGGTGGGGAAGGAAGGTACGGCCTGTTCACACTCGCTAAAAAGGTTGCTTTAGCTGCCTTGAGCAGAGACAAGACAACCTTCGTTCCTAACGCAACAGGCAACAGGATCATTTAGAGTTAACTAAACTTTGAAACTGATAGTTCATGCAGTTTGAGTGAGTTCTAGGTAATTTTTATCTATTGATAAGAGAAAAATTGTGAATTTTTCTCACTGGCAATAGCTTCATGATCCAAAAATGAATTTTTAGTATGGTGGACAAAGGACTTTGACCAATAATTATTGGCCTTTCTAGAAGTAAATTGTGTTAACAGTTGAGGTGGTCAGTAGCAGTAAGAAAACTGAACAGACTCTATGCCTGATTTCCCATAAGGCTGAGAAATACACACTGTGTTCTCAGCCTAAATGTTGGTCCTTGAAAGTATGTTTAGGACTTGTTTCAGGATATGTCAGCCTCCTGTAGAACAGGCTGCTCTGTTTTGTTTTCTTAAATGATGCTGCTTCTTTCTGTTGTTCCTGAGGGCTGGTTTTAATATAGGTCATAAATATTGTGGCCCTTCATGGTCAATATAAAGGTGGCTAGCAAAAACAAAAACATAACAACCCCCCTGTTTAACTCTCAGATCTGTTCAGACGTAGTGAACATACTTACATGCCTGTTCAGATTTAACTTGCGTTTTCTCACAAAGACACAATTAAATATCTCAATGGTGCCATTGTGAAAACTGTTCTGATGACTGCTGTAGACATTCTCTTCCTCTGGTGTTAGGCAAAATTAATGGTTCTGGTTTTGGAGAAATTAGTGCTTCTATGCAGGTAAAACAGTTGAAGTGCTTCAAAGTAGCACTGTCATTCCCTCTGGGTTTTTAATTTAAAAAATTGGGAAACTGTTACTTTCATAAATGAACATTTGCGTTTCTTAGTCATGGTTGGTATTGGAAAACATTTCTTCTGCTTTTTTCCCCTCTTCCTTTCCGCAGAACAAGCTTGCCATCTCCAATGTTTTCCAGAAATGACTTCAGTATCTGGAGTATTTTAAGAAAATGTATTGGCATGGTAAGTAATCAGAAAGCTATGATAAAAAATGGGGAGTGATTGTTTTATTTATTTATATTGTTTATGTAGGCCCAAATGAAAACTTGTTTGGGAGGAGAGATCTTTTGTGTTTGTTTGTTAATGGGGTTGTTTGGTGGGTTTTTTTTTTTAGTTAATTTATTTTTAATTTGCTGCTTAGGCTTCATTTGCTTTCACAACTTAAGAAGGTAAGGCTTGGTCAGAGCAATATTCTTTCAGTAAAAACATCTTCTCTCGACTTTAATCCTTTAAGTACTTTGTGGTAGCAGTTTGGTTTTTTTATTTTGACTGTGGAAAAAACAAAACATCACCAAAAAAAAACCAACCCTTTGATTTTGCTCCCCTTAGCATCTGAGCCTTCCCCCTTCCATGGTGTTACTGACCAGACGGTGGCCAGATCAGAGTTAGCTGGTTGGCACCTAATCTGCTTCCAACTAAGTGTGAATTGAGAAGAGTTCTTGTCTCCATTAGATCCTACAATAGGCTGCAATTACTTGCTGCTAAACCTCTAACAGTAGTCTGCAGAAGGGAAGGTTTGTGGTTTTAGTTGCTGTTGTTTTCTCCTCTTCCCCTTGGTGTAGTTAGGAGCAGCACCAAGCAATGAGGTGTGGGAATGCTGGGGAATGCCTGCATCAGCAGCTTCAAGTCTCCGGGGTTGATGTGAAGTGTCTGAGGCTTCTCACAGTGGCTTTAGTGGAAAAGTGTTCTAAAATCCTAACAACAGATTGAAAGCCTGTCTTGCATAAGGTGTGTGCAGGAAAAAAGGGTCTTAATTCTGCTTTGCAGCCACTGGTGCACAGAAGTTGTGGTTGTGGGGGGCAGCAGAGCTTGCAGTGGCTTGTACCGAAGCATCTGCCAACGCTCCTGGTGCCAGGTGCTGCTGTTACGGCTCAGGCCGGTGCTGTTTGCCGCACACTTGGCCAGCAGTCACACTCACACCCTTTCAATTTGCTGCTGCAGGCAGTTTAAACCTTTGCTCTGTTAAACATTCAGAGGGCATGCTTTTTAAAAACGAGGAGAGAACAAACAGCATCCAAACTGTAGGGCTTCCTTTAAAGTGTTATTCCTGTTACAAACCCCCTTTTTTCTTCAGAATACAAAATGCCTGTTTTCACTCTTGTACCACCGTGTTTCCCTGTCCTTCCTTGTTCTCCTCCCTCCACATTTGCCCACCTGCCTCCAAAAAAAGATAATATGTTTAAGTAATTAGATGGTCTGTGTCTATTTACAGAATAATAAATAGTTTAGTCTTTAAAAGGGTCCTTAATACTTCATTCCATTGTTTCACCTCACCTTCTTGATGCATTCGTTGGTAGGAAGTTTGCTGTTTGGTTTTCTTTTTGTTTTAAAGGTAGCCTTAACGCCAGCACAGCTCTGCTTATTGAGCTCATAAGGGTTTTGTCCTTTCAGTATTAGCAGAGCCGGGTCAAGCACATTGCATTAGCACTAAGAGCATCATTTATTTTTGTAATAAGCCAATTACACTTGGGTTACTGCGGGTCAGTGTACCTAATCATTCAGCTTCTAACACAAATTGCATTTGTGCATCAGGAGCTGTCGAAGATCACAATGCCGGTGATATTCAACGAGCCACTGAGCTTCCTGCAGCGACTCACGGAGTACATGGAGCACACGTACCTCATCCACAAAGCCAGCTCCCTTTCCAGCACAACCGAGCGAATGCAGGTGCGTTGGCTTTGCTAGTTTGTGAGAGCTCTTGGTGAATGTCGTGGGATCTTTCTTCCTTATAGATGGTCTCATTGTAGGAGGAGGTCCTGTAATTTGCTGCCTGTTGGGTGCTCTTATTCATTAACCATTTATTGTCCTGGTTTCCACAGGGATAGAGCTCATTTTCTTCCGAGAAGCTGGTACGGTGCTGTATTTTGGATTAGAATGAGAATAATGTTGGTAACGCACTGATGGTTTAGTTGTGCCTAAGCTGTGTTTATAGTAAGTTAAAGACTTTTTGGTCCTTGTGGCACAAGAAGCTGGGATGGGGACAGGGCTGGGACAGCTGACCCCAGCTGTCCAGAGGGATATTCCATACCATATGGTGTCATGCTCAGTACATAAACCAAAGGAAAGCTGTCTGAGGGCTGCTGCTCAGGAACTGATGGGGCATCAGTCATTGGTTGGTGAGCTACTGTGCTGTGCATTACTTGTTTTGATGATTGTGATTCTTTTGTCATTATTATTTTCCCTTGCTTTTCTGCCCTATTAAACTGCATTTATCTCAACCCACTTATTTCCCCTTTTTTTTTTTCACCAGTCTATCCCCCATTCCATTTGGGTTGGGAAGGGGGCGAGTGAGCAGATCTGTGGTGTTTATCCTGCTGGGTTAAACCACAACAGTCCTTTATGGCAGCCCACAAGGAGGAGAACAGTGAAGGGTTGAAGATAACAACAGACCTGACCAGAGCATAATAAAGCAAATTCATTATAAGCATTTATGATATCAGTTTGATAGTCTCTGGTTGCAATGTAGATTTATTTGCTCTCAGAGCTGCTGTGAATGTTCTCGGAGCTGCGTTATGCAACGTCTAACTTGCTGTATATGTTCCCTGCTGTGCTGTTTATCACCTCTGGGGGCTGGGTTAAGGTTAGCATTTTGTTGTACTTCGTAACACTGTCTTATGATAGGATAGAATTCCCGGTGGTGCTGGTATTTGTACTCAGCATTGCCATCATTTCCGCACTTTGGGAGCCATCTATAGGAAACTATTCATAGTTACACCTTTTGCCTTTTCTCATGAGAGAGCAAATCCATGTGGGAGACACCTTCTTCCATCATCCCCTTCTCTTCCAGGCTAATTAGCTCTTGAGAATTTTGAAAATCATCAGGATATCAAATCTGCTTGTTCCTTTGCTGCATCTTTTGAATGTGTTTCAGGTCTTGTTTATGGTAAAACAACTATTTATGGATACCACCCAGAGATCTGTCCCAAGGCTGGATGGTTATGAGTGGCAGGGTGTGTGGGATAGTATAGGCAAGCACTAGGTTAGTGGGCATCTCCAGCATTTTGGAATTTTGCTCCTAAGAAAGTGCAGAATCCTGGAAAATTAATAAAATGTTTGGAAAAAGTATGCTGTCATGCTGGCAATTCTAGAGTGACAGAAATCACTGCAAGGTGCTGGGGCCTGGCCCAGGCCTAATGAGCCCCGTTCAGCACTATTCAGTACCTTCAAGGGGAAGAGAAGGCCTCTGAATCTGATAAAAAAACAAAATTCATTGGAGCTGCTCCAACTCCTGTGACTGGTGCCACTGCTGAACCAAAGAACCAACCCGTGCTGGTGTCGGTCACCCATTACACAAGAGGAAGTATTGGAAGCAAAAGTCAGCTCATTTAGTAAGGAATGCAGGAGTTTCTTCCAAGAGGGAGCAGGAGAAAGCAGGCAAAACAGACTACCCTGAAGCAGGGCTGTCAGGAGGAAGGAGGAAGAGGAGAGGTAGCTGCTGTTTGGGGAGGAGGAAGATGAAGAATTCATAAATGAGGCAGTACCCACCCAATGCCTATCCCTGAGTGAGCTGTGAGATACACGGAAAGATTTCAGCTGCTGTCCAGGTGAATACATTGTCACCAGCCTGCTCCAATGTTGGGGTAATAACAGGGCCAGTAGTCTGGAATTATAGGGTAAGGAAGCCAAGCAGGCGGGATCCCTTTCTAGGAAAGGGGGCAGTGACAGAGTGATTGGAAAAGTGACACAAGTCCTCAGCCTTTGGAGGTGACTCATGTCAGGTGTGAAAGAAAGATATTCCTTCAAATGAGATGTTAGATGTCACCCAGACAGGTGGAGCACCTTGGAAAAGGTATCAGTACCTGAGGGAAGTAGGCTTGCTGCAGGTGGTTTATGATGACCTGGATGACAAGCAGTTATCCAGAGATGCACATTAAGTCAGGTGCATGTGACCCATGTGGTGGAAGTTTGTACAGAACCAGGACTGTCCCAGTTTTAGCCAGCAGGCAGCTTCAATACCAGACAGCCACTTCCTCACCCTAATCCCCTCCACCTCCTCCATGGGATGGGGGATAGAACTGTGCAGGGGGGGAGAGGAAACAATGCTTTGAATAGACAAAACAAGTGATGCACAGTGCAGTCACTCACTGCCTGCTCACCAATGCCCAGGCAGTTTCCAAGCAGCAGCAGCCCCCACCCAGCTTTCTTTCCCCCCTAGGTTATTTGTATACTGAGCATGGTGTCATGGAATATGGCATGGAATATCCCCTTGATCAATGTGTCAGCTCTCCCAGCTGTGTTCCCTCCCAACTTCTCGTTCCCCCCAGCCCAATGGGGTGGTTTAAGAAGTGGAAAAGTCCTTGACTTTGTTGGTAAACGCTGCTTAGGAACAACTAAAACATCAGTGAGTTATCAGCATTATTCTCATTCTAAATCCAAAACAGCACTATAGCAGCTACTAGGGAGAAAAGCAGCTCTATCCCAGTGGAAACCAGGACATTTGTCTAGGAAAATATTTTGGTACTCTGTGACACCATGGCTACTGTTGATGAACTGTGTGCTCTTACTCCTGTGAACAGTGTGTTGCTGCATTTGCTGTGTCTGCTGTAGCCTCGCAGTGGGAACGCACCGGGAAGCCGTTCAACCCACTGCTTGGAGAGACCTATGAATTGATCAGGTAATGAACAGAGGCTGCCCAGGAGGGAGGTGTTCCATGTAAGAGATGTTTCATTAGATTTGTCAGCTGGCTTGCAGACTGCACTTCAGCTCATAAGCTTCCAGCCATTCTCCCAGCAGCTGCTGCAGGTGCACGCAATGCGTGTTGGTGTTCACCAATTCCCCTTCCAGTGAAGAGAAACTACTGAACTTTTCAATTCAGAGCAGGTCAATGAAATTTGCCAGGTTTAAAAGCAAGTTTTATCTACTTTTTTTTTTTCTCTGAAACCTTATGAGTGCAAAATGTGCGTGGTACATAAGGAGGGCACACAGGAGTGCTCAAAGTACCTAATAAGCAATGTGGGTCTATTAG
>VZRR01009634.1:624453-685541 GCA_013398015.1 Oreocharis arfaki | reverse complement strand
TAATGAGCCCCGTTCAGCACTATTCAGTACCTTCAAGGGGAAGAGAAGGCCTCTGAATCTGATAAAAAAACAAAATTCATTGGAGCTGCTTCAACTCCTGTGACTGGTGCCACTGCTGAACCAAAGAACCAACCCGTGCTGGTGTCGGTCACCCGTTACACAAGAGGAAGTATTGGAAGCAAAAGTCAGCTCATTTAGTAAGGAATGCAGGAGTTTCTTCCAAGAGGGAGCAGGAGAAAGCAGGCAAAACAGACTACCCTGAAGCAGGGCTGTCAGGAGGAAGGAGGAAGAGGAGAGGGAGCTGCTGTTTGGGGAGGAGGAAGATGAAGAATTCATAAATGAGGCAGTACCCACCCAATGCCTATCCCTGAGTGAGCTGTGAGATACACGGAAAGATTTCAGCTGCTGTCCAGGTGAATACATTGTCACCAGCCTGCTCCAATGTTGGGGTAATAACAGGGCCAGTAGTCTGGAGTTATAGGGTAAGGAAGCCAAGCAGGTGGGATCCCTTTCTAGGAAAGGGGGCAGTGACAGAGTGATTGGAAAAGTGACACAAGTCCTCAGCCTTTGGAGGTGACTCATGTCAGGTGTGAAAGAAAGATATTCCTTCAAAGGAGATGTTAGATGTCACCCAGGCAGGTGGAGCACCTTGGAAAAGGTATCAGTACCTGAGGGAAGTAGGCTTGCTGCAGGTGGTTTATGATGACCTGGATGACAAGCAGTTATCCAGAGATGCACATTAAGTCAGGTGCATGTGACCCATGTGGTGGAAGTTTGTACAGAACCAGGACTGTCCCAGTTTTAGCCAGCAGGCAGCTTCAATACCAGACAGCCACTTCCTCACCCTAATCCCCTCCACCTCCTCCATGGGATGGGAGATAGAACTGTGCAGGGGGGGAGAGGATACAATGCTTTGAATAGACAAAACAAGTGATGCACAGTGCAGTCACTCACTGCCTGCTCACCAATGCCCAGGCAGTTTCCAAGCAGCAGCAGCCCCCACCCAGCTTTCTTTCCCCCCTGGGTTATTTGTATACTGAGCATGGTGTCATGGAATATCCCCTTGATCAATGTGTCAGCTCTCCCAGCTGTGTTCCCTCGCAACTTCTCGTTCCCCCCAGCCCGATGGGGTGGTTTAAGAAGTTGAAAAGTCCTTGACTTTGTTGGTAAACACTGCTTAGGAACAACTAAAACATCAGTGAGTTATCAGCATTATTCTCATTCTAAATCCAAAACAGCACTGTAGCAGCTACTAGGGAGAAAAGCAGCTCTATCCCAGTGGAAACCAGGACATTTGTCTAGGAAAATATTTTGGTACTCTGTGACACCATGGCTACTGTTGATGAACTGTGTGCTCTTACTCCTGTGAACAGTGTGTTGCTGCATTTGCTGTGTCTGCTGTAGCCTCGCAGTGGGAACGCACCGGGAAGCCGTTCAACCCACTGCTTGGAGAGACCTATGAATTGATCAGGTAATGAACAGAGGCTGCCCAGGAGGGAGGTGTTCCATGTAAGAGATGTTTCATTAGATTTGTCAGCTGGCTTGCAGACTGCACTTCAGCTCATAAGCTTCCAGCCATTCTCCCAGCAGCTGCTGCAGGTGCACGCAATGCGTGTTGGTGTTCACCAATTCCCCTTCCAGTGAAGAGAAACTACTGAACTTTTCAATTCAGAGCAGGTCAATGAAATTTGCCAGGTTTAAAAGCAAGTTTTATCTACTTTTTTTTTTTCTCTGAAACCTTATGAGTGCAAAATGTGCGTGGTACATAACGAGGGCACACAGGAGTGCTCAGAGTACCTAATAAGCAATGTGGGTCTATTAGTGTGTAGCTGCACCGAAGGCAGATTTTTCTTTCAGTTAATATTTTGGCCTTTGTGTAGGTGAAAATTTAAGAAAGAGAGCAGTATCAAAAGTAGCTATATAGACTCATCAGATCTGGTAGTTCTTGTTTCTTTTTTATATGAAGTCCTTAGTTATTTAAAATGATGTTCTGTTTTAGTTGATCTTTTCAGTTTAGCCTAGGCTTTTAACTAACTCTTGCACTGAGTACAGCAACTGTGCATGGCTCCAACTGCCCCTTTCACCTCAGGGAAAACAACTGCAACTTCACTACACTTGATACGTAGTTTTGGTTATCTTTATTTTACAGAGATGATCTTGGATTTAGACTTCTCTCAGAGCAAGTCAGCCATCATCCACCAATCAGTGCTTTCTATGCTGAAGGCTTGAATAATGATTTTGTGTTTCATGGATCAATTTATCCTAAACTCAAATTCTGGGGCAAGAGCGTGGAAGCGGAACCAAAAGGCACGATGACTTTGGAGCTTCTTGAGTAAGTGGATCAGTAATAATTGAAGGGGCACAATGCCTCATCCCTGATGATTAGTGTGCATTAGAGTCTCATGGCTCAGGAACAGACGTGTCCAGCACCCACATCCCAAAGTCTTAGGGCAGATCCCTTTGTGGAGAGGAGGGGATGGGAAGAGGAAAGGAACTGCCATTGTTTCCTCATACATGCTGCATGCTGCTAATAGCACCCGTGGGGACCTGGGCCTGGGTGTTCTCCAGGTGCCTGGACATTAGCTCTGCTAAAGCCAACATGCCTGAGTCCTGTTGGCTTTCCTCGTGTCGTTCCATGCTAACAGTGACTGCACCAAAGTGGCTGTTTTAAGGCATTGATAAAATCAGTAGCAATAGGTTAATAAACTCCTTGGGTTTACTGACTTATTGCCATGGCCATTTCAAGACTTGGAATGATGATGGTTTATTGAAGGGCTGACATCCAGTACAAAGATGCAGTATTTTAATTTTTATTCTCTTCCCTTAGGCACAATGAAGCCTACACATGGACAAATCCTACTTGCTGTGTGCATAACATTATTGTGGGCAAACTCTGGATCGAGCAGTATGGAAACGTGGAAATAACCAACCATAAGTAAGTTAAGAGTGTGAGCATTTTAAGTTTGAAAAGGAAGAGCATTTGGAAGTAATTAGTGCTCCTTTGTTCTGCCTTTAGAACTGGTGAGAAATGTGTGCTAAGCTTCAAGCCCTGCGGCCTCTTTGGGAAGGAGCTGCACAAAGTTGAAGGCTACATTCAGGACAAAAGGTAACAGCTTAAATCTAAACGGGAAGAAAATGACTGCCCTGATTCTGTGGGGAGCTGTAGAACTGAATGCCTTTAACACAGTCTGTCGAGGGCATGAACCTGCAACAGCAGGGTTATGAATTCTGCAGTGCCAATAATGGAGTTTTAAAGTTGCCCTCAAAAGTTGTTCTTTCACATACTTTTGTCTGAAATGGGGAAATAAACCTCTTTAAGCTCGTTTGTAAACTTAGTCTGCTTTTTTTTGACAGCAAAAAGAAGCTCTGTGCGTTGTATGGGAAGTGGACTGAGTGTTTGTACAGTGTTGACCCAGCTACATTTGAAGCTTACAAGAAAAACGACAAGAAAAATACAGAAGAGAAGAAAAGCAGTAAACAGGTATTAATCACATAAAGGAGTGGGATCTCAAAAGCATGATAAGACAGCTAAATATTTTAGTAGCATTTAAGAGCATTACGATTTCCTTCACTTATCTACTCTTTCCTAGTACGATACAAAGCAGATTGGAAGAGTACCAATATTAAGGGATAAAATGCTTTCTTTTCTTCTCTTGGATTTGTATTCAAACTTCCCAAAAGTTGGTGTGATCTAAATACTGTCTAGTTTGTTACCTGCCTCTTCCTCCCAAGTTACATGGAGGAAATAACATATCCATTAATTGGGCCATTTCTGATCATATATGATAACATATTCAGTGGGAGGGTTTTGATTCTTAGAAGCAGGACGGATTAGTTTCTTAACCTGATAGAGGATCATCTTTTCCAGCTTTCACACGGAATTTTTTTATTGCTTTCTATTAAGTTTTCACAACTGGAGAAGTGCTGGCATTTTTAAATTTTTCTTCACAATTGATTGGTTTTTTTCTCTTGTGAAAAAACTCATTGATAATTCTTCCAAACTTCTGGTCAGCACTAAGCTTCTTGTTTAGGATGAATGGTGATGGTGACAACATACAGCTTGGTGAAGAACAGCCACTCTCATAGTAGCTTAAGACAGGGATTGTTCCCCTTTGGTGACTCCAGCCAGGATTTTTTTGTTTGAGTGTTGATAGTTTCTTCAGAAACTTACGAAGAAAAGAGGTGGAGAACTCTGAAAGCAGTTGTGCCTGTGCAGGTTCAAGTTGTTGCTGTATCTGAGCTTGCCCCAGTGCGTGTCCTCAGGAGAGTGGTAAAGCACTGGGGATTGCTGCTGCTTTGGGAGTCTGACCTGGAGAACTCAAGGGAGAAGGAACAAAGGAAAACACACGCTGTGTCTTTGTTCAGCTGCCTGTTTGCATTTTCCAACAATGCTCAAGATGATAATTGCTTTTCACTTTAAAATGGAGCATCCTGTTGCATAAAGCTCAAGCTGCAATGTTGCTCCGACTCTAGGAAAATGCTTTACCTACTTACTTGGCAGAACTCTTTCTATGTAGGAAACTGAAGGCTTTGTAATGCTAGGTATGGACCAGATAATCTATGTTAAATATGTACTCCCACTGCCCCTTGTGTCTGAGGAGCTGATATTTTCTATGGTTTTGGAGCATTTAGGTGAGCCAAGTCTCACATACAATGTCTGGATATGGTTTGTCCCTTCATGGTACTGAAGGATTCATTCAGGAACAAAAGTACACCGCTTTTTAAACTTCCAATTAGAATTTTCAGATTTATGTAGTTGTTTTCCAGCTTTTACTTCGTACTGCATTGCTACTAATCAAGAAGTGCTTCTGCCTCCCTTGAGGGAGCCTGCTCAGATGAGAGCTGTTCTGCAACTTACCCCAGATTTTCTCCTTTTTTATAGGAATAAAACTTAGGGGAAAATAATTTTTCAGGGAACTAGACAAGCCTTCATATATGCAAAGGTGATATTTAACTAACATGAAAAGAGTTACAGTAGACGCATGGTTAGACCAGCATGATTCTGCTCTAAATGACATCTTTTTTTAATCAAGATGAAGCATTTTGTGCAGAACTTTCAATGCAAATACATGGAAGAGAATAATGTAGGCAACCAGCAACTGTGCCCTCACATGTGCCTCATTTACAGACACCTCATTTAGAGAGGTTTTGCTTTGGCAGATCTGTTAACTATCCTCACAGCAATATACTGAACAGTTGAGAAGCACTGAGCATAAAATATGGATCATTGTGATAAGAGCATATGAAAATCCATGTTTTACCTATTTCTCTGTAATTCTTATGCTATTCTAAGATCATGTATCCAAAAAGGCAGAAATTGCATCGTGCTCTCTAGCCTATTCTATAAAAGGCTTGGAGTTTGACAGTGTGATATTGAATTGCCATTGTTTTGATACAAGGATATCTTTCTGATGTGTTCTGCTTCAAATTCCCAGTTTCTGAAGGAATGATCAGGATTATTTAAAGAACAGAATGATGGGTTGCCAGCACAGTTCAGATGTAGTCAACTAAAAGCCCTGTTTGTCGTCCTGAGAGCTGAGGGGCTGAACCTGGTGTGCACATTGTTCTGCTGACTGTTCATTATTAAAAGCACAGTGAAGGGCTCCTCAATGAAGCAAAATCCTTACTACTACGTCTGATTTTCTTCGAAGCGTAACACATGAATTATCTCAGAGGACAACTGAGTGCACGTTGGGTACTGGATGTCTTCAGCATTACCTGAGGCAACCATGGGAGAGCAAAGCTTATTAGCAGCAGGATTAAAGCTGCTGGCCTGTAGCCAAAGTATTTAAAGCATTAGTTGCCTTTAAGTTGGGCTTTAATCTCCAGTGATCTCTGAAACGTGCTGCTGTTTTTAGCTGCTATTGTGACACCAGGTTTTCTTGGGAGAGCCTTATTCATTGTCCAGCGTGGCTTTAGTTTGGTACTCCAACATCCGCTTCTGTGGTGGAATTAATGTCAGCAGCATCAGAGCCCAGCTGCTTTAAAGGTGCGTGTAAAACAGGGAGTGGTTTAGAACTAGTTCAGGTCACACCTACACTGTGATCACCAGTTACTCTCTACTGCCCCAGTTACCCTCTGTGGAGTTTCTTCCTTTCTGGGAAAAGCATTTCACAGTCCTGTGGCTTCAGCCGCCTCAGGCCGTATGTGTCGGCCTTCGTACCCTCCCCAGATGATGTAGCTAATTTAGGATATTCATTTCACATTTGCAGTTTGCCATTTCAGTAGTGCAGTGGTTAATGGAAAGGAAGGTTCCTCTGGGCACAGAGCAGTAGGAAGGGCTTTCTATTGTGCACAAACTGGGCAGCATCTGCATTATGTGCTAGCATTTCTTTGTTGTGGAAGGATGAGGAATGTGGCTTCTGTTCTTCACCTTTAATGAAGCAGTAATGAAGTTAAGTATCAGGCATGAAAATGCTTGTACTTGAGGAAACAGGACATGTCTGAAGTGGAAAAATGGACATTTTTTAATGCTTGAACATCCAGCTTATATCTACAAAGATGTTGATGCAAGAAACTGTTGGTAGTGTTCCCCTGGGAGGGAATTGGGAGTATGTGTGCAATGTTAAAGCCTCAGTCTTTCTTGACTAGAAAAGTTTCTTTGCTGAAATTACTCACCTTTGGTCAAGGAAATAATTTTCTGTAAGTTCCAGTATTGGAATGATCGGGTGTAAATGGTTCATGACTTCAAAGAACTGCTCTTTTTTTTGTGTGTTGCCTTTAGGTGAGCAATACGGAAGAATCAGATGAGATGCCATTGCCAGACTCTGAGAGTGTGTATGTTATTCCTGGAAGTGTTTTGTTGTGGAAGATAACTCCAAGACCTCCAAATTCAGCACAGGTCAGCTATGCTTCTTCTTATTGAAAATGTGTGCTATCCTGTTACTCTGTATGGTTTACACAAAGCACATCCATTTGTTTTGTCATTAGCAAGTCTGGATTTGCCAGTTTATTGAAAGAAACTTCCCCACCACAACTGTAACTTTCTAATATGGGGTTGGAAGGGTAACTGCCACAGGGATCAATCTAGAATTAGTGAAATTTCTCTGGAAAATGGGATGCTTCATGTAGATAGTGGCATGGGGCCTTTCCCCACTTCTTCTCTCCATCCTGCTTCCCCCACTGAGGCACCAGCCTGGTAAGAAATCTTGCTGAAGGGCTTTATTAGAGGCCAGACACTTCCAAGGACAGACCTGCATGGCACAAGTTTGTGTGTGAAGGGCTGTGAAGCTGGAGAGCCAGTAGGCGGGACACAAGGGTATTATGTGCAACCGAGAAGACAAAGAATTGGTACAGAAAAGATGCCCTCACTGCATTAATCAAGGGGGAAATCTCTCTACAGAGATAGAGAAAATACCAGTAGGACTGGAAAAAGAAGATAAGAGAGAAATAGTGCACTGAGTAATTGGATGCTGGCCTCCTTAAAGAGAAACACCAAGGAACACCTGCACTGCCTGACAGTGCACTTTTGCTGGTATCTTGAGCAATCCTATGTTGACTGATTAAATAATACAAAAGCACTTGGATATTTGTTTTTAGCATTTTTCTTCTGCATTAAGGCAGCAGCTAGAGGCATTGTAAAGTCACCTTTCATCTTTGTCTCTGAATTTCAGATGTATAATTTTACAAGCTTTGCTATGGCGTTGAATGAGTTGGACAAAGAAATGGAGAGTGTCATTCCCAAAACTGACTGCCGGCTACGACCAGACATCAGAGCTATGGAAAATGGAGAAATAGGTAACTTCAGTTATGGCAAAGGTGGTTTTATTTTTTCTCAAAACTAAGGGACTGGAAAAAAGTTGTTAGATGAAGAGCTAAAGCTCCATGATGGCAGTCAGTAACTCTTTAACACAACCTTCTGCAGGCTGTGTTGAGCTTCTAGTGTCACCCACCTGTACAGGGGATGGTTGGGATGGAGCTAATCTTCATAGTCACCCATATCTGCTGCTGTGGTTCAGATTGGTGACCAAAGCAGTGTTGATAAACAATATCTGCACAGTGTTAAGGAAATATTTGTGAACTTTCCAGTTTCTGTTTCCATCAGCCTGATGCAGAGGGAGTGTTTTGATGTGCCAGTTCTGAGAAATGCAGTCAAAACTATTTAAGTGAAACTGCAATGCCAAGAAATACACTTGATGCAAAATTATACTTCACTGGGAGTTGAACAATTCTCCTGTCTTAGAATAGTGAATTAGAAATACATAATGAGACAGTGAGTAGAAGCAGTGTGCTTTTAGAATATTAAAACAGGCTGGCCAGCTTTATAGACTAAGAGCATGAGGGCTCTTGCTTTCTCTGGCTTGCTAATTGATTGGGGTAAGTCATGAAACCCTGATTCAGTTTCAGCTGTATAACAGGACAACAACTATGAGATGTCTGATAAACAGTCTGAGATCTAGCAATAAAAACCTGTGTCATGGTGTAATACAGTGCAGCTGAACAGTTTTGTTCCTTTTTTCTCAGAAGCTGATAACCATTTATTTGAGGCTTTTAAAAAAGCAGATCAGTGAATTCCCACAACCACTCTCTCCTGCCTGTACAACTGGTTTGTGGCCAGGATGATGGATACATTTGGTTCAGAGCATCCCCAGTAATTTGTCTGTTTAAATTTAAAGTGCTAATAACTGTGCTGTTAGCAACAGATCATACTCCTTCATGATACACTAGTGGCATGAAGTTTGTATAGCAGGTAGTAATACACAGTGGGTTAGTAGCTGACAGGGAATGGCTGATAAAATAGTTAAGAGAATCATTCTTGGAAGACTTAAGATGTATATGAAATGCTTTCTGAGGATTCAGGTATGAGATTGATTTTCATCTAATCTGCTTCTGAGTCTGACTTACTCCTCAGACCTTCTGATCATCCTTTCCGCCAAAGTGACTGTTCTGCTTGTTTGGTATGCTACATTAGTGCATTAACAAAAAAAATGAAGGGATGCTGCAGAAAGACAACTCTTTGTGGTTTGGAAATGAGCATTCCAAACCTCTGATGAGGAACTAGACACTAGTAGTTCATATCTTCAGTTTCCCTACTGGAATAAAGTCTACGTATGCCACCGCCCTTAGCTCACACTTGCTGTCATATAGACACATTTCCACGGTCCTCAGGCCATGGATAAATACATATTTAGCAGTCCTGAAGACTAGGACGCCACTGGCTGATGCCACAGCCAGCTTGGCTTTGCTCTTAGACTAAACCAGTAACTTTGAGTGTTCTGTAGAAGGCTTTTTAAATGGATGTTTTCTACTACTTCCCTTATTTATCTTCTGGGGCAGGTGAAGTAATGTCCCTGTCTTACATATTATGCTTTAACATGTAATGTATTTTTGTATATTTTTTATTCTTTCAAGATCTGGCTAGTGAAGAAAAGAAGAGGCTAGAAGAAAAACAGAGAACCGCCCGCAAAAATCGTTCGAAGTCAGAGGAAGACTGGAAGACAAGGTCGGTGCCCTCGCCTGTGTGTGTGTAGTGATGTAAAGGCTTTGAGCATTCACGTTAAGTGACAGTCTCCACTGGTGACACGCAGTGAGTGCTGTGTCAGTGAAGAGCAGACACAGCGTCAGGTCTGGCAGTGCTGCTGTTGTGTTGCAGCCTCGCTCCCGGCGGGATGTAGCGCTTCCAGAGGGAAGCGTCAGCCTTGCTCTCGGTGCCTTCCCTCACTGCTTGCACACTCACATGCAGATACAAACTGTGCTGTCTTCTCTGAGCACCTCTTGGTTCTGACACGACAAAGATGTTACCTCTGAGGGCTGCTTGTAAGGACTGTTGCTGCTGGTTAATTTATAATTGCCTCAAACTAGCTTGCCTGGCCAAAGAGAGGAGGAAATGCTCCCCCCTTGTGAGCTCACCCACTTCTCAGCCCAGTGGCTCTGTGCTGACAACGCTGTGTCCTCAAATTTATCACCCAGCTGTCCAAGACACTGCCTTCTTTTGGAGGGGGCCCCTAACTACAAAAGTAAGAGGAGCTAAGGGAAAAGTTAGCATACAAGGGACCTGCCAGGATGTTTTGGGGATTTTGGGGTTTGTTTTTTTTTAAAGTATGAGGAGTCAGCTGGGAGCTCTTAGACAAGCTAAGAAGCAACTGTGAAAACCCAGCCAGGTGAATCCAGTTTGACCAGACAAAGTCTGTTTAAAGGCGTAGTAACAAATTGGCATTATCTTCTCAGGAAAAAAACCAGTAGGGCTAAGCTTTAAGTAAGTAAGGTTCCTTTCTTTACAATTATTAATACAATCAGACACTGTGGATTAAATATCTTTAAAATGTTTGTAACTATAAATCACATTTTTCTTTTTTTTTTTTTTTTTTAATGAAGTCACCCACCATCCCAAAATCCCAGGTTTGGACATGTCTGCCTTTGTCTTTTTCCTGTGCCTGCTCTCCTGAAGTGTTTGGGTTTGTTTGCATAGAGACTGATGGAGAATAACATCTTTGTACAGCTTCTAAGTGCTGGACAGCCTTACACCTCTCGCTTCCTTTCCTGAATTCAGAGTGGTTCTAGCTCTCACCACGTGTTTTTAATGCCCAGGATCATTATACAGTGTTCTTCCAGGTGCCTGAAGTAGCTTAAATATAGCTCAAAGCACCTGAGGCTGGCATTGGAATTTGGGGAATTCTCATGGAGCTGTGGTTTTTGGGTTATATAATTAGTGCAGACACCATTCACAAGGTTCTGCAACTGCTGTGGTGCAGATTCTGTAGACCTGTTCAGCACGTGTCTGGGATATCCTTTAAAAACTCCCTGCTTTCCAGGATGTTTCTAAAGCTTTGGCAGAAAATTGCTGGTGTCTGATGTCTTTACTAGGAATGCCAGGTGTGGCTGCCTATAAAGGATGAACATTAAGTGTTAGGGAGAGTTGTGCTATGGGGGAAAAAGTGCCTGCTGTGAGGAACTCTCCTACCTGTTCCCAGGTCATCTGTAGGTCTTACTCTGCAGTGCAGTATGAACTCGGATCTAAACTACTGCCATGTCCTTGCCACAGAAAAACTGGTTTCTTGTTTTGTCTGGTAGAATCCCTCCCTCATAAGTCAGTTCTCCAAAGTGCTGAGTGATTTTTTTTTAATTTATTTATTCTGAATCCCCTTTACAAGTGGGGTCTTAGTGTTTCTCAAGAGGTGATTAATGTTGAACACTTAATATTTTAAATGCTGATCAGTAATCTTAAGTCTTGGGTAAAAATATGTAATTCAGGTCTGAAATGCAGCAGTGGTCTGTTGATTTTGATGAAAGCTGCCCCGTCTTTCCCACATCACTGACTGGTTTAGGTCTTACATGTCTGTCAAACTCAGTTCTTCACATTGCCTTTCCCGTTCCTGTTGAAGTAGGTGGACACTGGAGCAGGGGCACACTGTCCTGACCTGTACAAGTGTTGAGGACACACTAGTGAGCTGTGGGGTGGTAGAATTCCTTAATCATGAGGTGAGGTCACTGAGCTTACAGGTCTGTCTCATGGCAAATGTTTGGCTTTAGCTCTGGAATGAGCTGCTGTCACCAGTGAACTGGACACCTGAGCCCATCCATACACCTCTTCCTTGGGAATAGCTGACTCCTCCTGTGCGAGGAGAAGCAGGAATGAGCTATGTACAGTACTAGGCATACTTACAAGACTTTTGTTGACTTCAGTTCACTGAACCAGGACAGCAGGAGAGCCACTGGAGTGTTCACCTGTTCAGTTACCCCCGTGGAGGCAGCACAAGGCATTTGTTCCAGCACAGCTCTCTCAAGTCCTTCGAGCCAAGCAGGACTTGCCCGTGAGCTGCCCTGCTTTGTAACATAACCCTGCAGTAATGGTGCCCTTTAGGCTTTTGCCTTTGTAAGAGATAAGTCATATTTGGTTTGAATGTGCTTTTTCTCTTCTGAAACCTTACGGTGCTGGAGAAGGGAAGAGCAGAGTTGAACAGGCTGCCTTGCACACAGATGATTTACTAGAGTGTGGTCACGCAGTGAGTCACAGAAACAAACAACTGGCTTCTGTGGTCAGTGAGGAGGTGAAAGGAAGCTGTGGAGCACATTAACCACAGAAACGTGGCTTGGCAAAACACAGAAGGAAGTTAAAATGCCTGAAGTCTGGAGGCAGAAGATTGAGTAACTGGGCCAAACAGAAAGTGGCATTCCCTGTGTGCTATACGGTGCCTCCAGATTAGGCAGGAAGGGAGAAGAAAGGAAAGAAAGCAGGTGCTCAACTCCAGTGTTTCTGTTAATAACCAGCTTAGGAAAAGCCTGCAAGTAGCTCCATGAAGATGGAATCGGCTTTTTGGGCATTCAGATGAGTCTCCTGCTGCCAACAGTGTAACACAAGGTAGTTAACTTGTAATAACCCAGGACTTTTCCTGCAGCCTGTGGGTGCTGTTTCACAGCTGGCACACTTGTTCCGAGTTAACTGCTGGTCAAACCAAAGGGAAGGGGGCAAAAGCACAGGCAGTGGAAACAAGGACAAGTCACCTGTGAAGAGTAGAGAGATTAGTTGTATAGGGATAGGGTAAAGCCAAGGCAAAGCTGGAGCTTGGCAAGGGATTCAAAAAACAACACAAAGGGCTTCTACACATATGCTAACCAGAAAAGAAAGGTCAAAGAAGGTGATGATTTTTAAGGTGCCTTCCAGCCCCGGTCACTCTACAATTCTATGAAGAAGTGCATTATAAAGCAAGGCTTTAGAAAACAAGGGCTAATCTAGATCTAGGGCAATAATGTTTTTTTGTTTTCAGGACTGCAGTGCTTGTGGTGTTTACATGTCTTGCAAAACCTGTTACTGCTTTGTGCATGCCAGAATGGTTGTTCACAACTGCTTTGAAGTAAAGCTGTACCTGTCCTTTTTTATGCAATAATCTTGGCAGCTTCAAATGGCAAAACACTGGTGTCAGTAATTCCACCTCAGAGATGTTTAAGCGGTGTAGCAAATGGGAAAATGTGGTCACTGAAAATGACTTTAAACTCACGAATTTAAAACCAAGAGCACTCCTGCAATCACAATAATTATTTTGTGCAATCAGCTGCTGAAGATGCAGCAAAGCAGTTCTGAACTTGTACAAGTGTGTGTTAATAGCCTCACTAACATGCTGTATGTTTCCTTGCAGATGGTTCCACCAAGGCCCCAATCCCCACACTGGTGCACAGGACTGGCTTTACTCTGGCAACTACTGGGACAGAAACTACTTTAACTTGCCTGATATTTATTAAAATGCAGTAAGGAGCCTCTGACTGATACAAATAAGTCTTAATCCATTTTAATGTTTTCCCTTGTTCTTCTAATCTCCTGAAAATACTGACATGTTATCAAACAGAATATTAAGCATCTCTGCAATAAATCTGGTGGTACATGATCTGCAGTCCTAAAGGGAGGGGAATAACTTTTCTGGCTGATGGTGGGTCCTGCATGGACAAAGTCGCAGTGGTTTTGAGCTGCCCTGAGTACACCTATATTAGGTTGTGGTGTATGAGGAATAGAACACCTTCAGCTGTTCTGTGAATACTTTATTTTGTAGATAACATTGGCACAAGTAAAATTGGTTTTATTTATTGTGACATGGGAATGTTTAAAAAGCACACGAAGTAACTGCAATATTCTATTCTTAAATGAAGAAAAGGATATGTCACTTCTGTAAAGATGTAATTTTTCATAAAGTGACTTTTCTTTTACTAAAGTAATTCCCTTGAAGCCTGAGCTCTGCTCGGGAGATTCCAGAAGTGTTCCCATCTCTGGAGCAGTAATGCAGTTGTTTAGGCTGGTAACATTACTCAGAGATTATTTATTCAATGTTTTGTGCAGTGTGTTTTGAATTTTGCTCTCCTGTTTTGCTACCAACTTTATGGTTTAAGGAATTAAGAGCCATTTAAATATCTACAAATTTGATTTGAACTGCACACTAGTAACAGGTTTTAAAAGAATCTGTTTCATGCACTAGAAGTTCCGGTGCCCAGCACCACTGCAAGAACCTAATCAGTCCAGGGATGACCTGGTGGAACATGGCAGGGGGACAGGACTGTGTCTGTACTGTGCAAACTCCCTGGGAGGAAGTCTTGTGCATTTCAAAGGTAGTACAGCACCTCAGTGAGGCCTCCTGTGCACAGCTGCTTTACCCCTTTTCAGTGGGGTGCATTCAATCTTAGTCTGTTTATATTGAACTGTGTACAGAGCTTCTAGAGGGCGAGCTGCTCTTTGTACAATATTTTAACTGCTGTCTGGAAGTTAGTGTTAATTGAATAATTTAATTGCTACTAAATAAAGGCTTCAAAACTTCTTGCATCTAGTCTAAAGTGAGTGGTGTTCAACAGTGCTGACCCCTTCTGAGCAAGCCCCATCCAACACCTGCTGCAATGAGGAGGGATAGTATGTTTCCCTGTGTTCCATGGCACTTTCTTCTCCCTCAGCAGGAACAGTCTCCTTTGGGGGGGTGGAGAGGGCTGGGGAACTGAGAGCTTCCTGCAGCTTGAGCTTTGAGTGGACTACTGAAACTGTTAACAAGGCAATGAGATGCTTTCTATTTTTATTCTAGGCACTACTCGAATTACCCAGGTCCTGATGCTGAGACATATTTGCATAGATAAGGGAAAGCCTTGTCCTTGGCAGCCGTCCCTGTGAGGGCCCAGCTCTCACAGTGACCTGTAGATGCAGGAGTTTAATACCTGCTCTCTCTGTAGGGAGCCTCTACTCTGGCCAGCGCTTCTTGAAATCTGTCCTGAGTGCTGTGCCACCTTCCAGGTGTGAGCCTGAGATCCACAGAAGCAGCCTGGCTGTTGGGTCGCTGCAGGTCACACAGCACTGAATGCCCAGTGCTAAGGAGAGCAAAGCCTTTAGTTCCTGCCTGCCCCCCCCCGACTCCACCATGTCAGCACACCGAGAGGCTGGGTGGCTCCTCGCTGGAACAGCTCCAGCAGATGGGGCAGTGGGCACAGTGCACACAAAGCTAACATTTGAGATGTTCAACATGAGAATGCAGTTCTAATTGCTGGGCTTTTTTTTTTTTTTTTTAGCATTTGCTTAACATTATTTGGGTTATTGCAATGTAAACTCCATCCCTCCTGACCTCTTCCTGAAGTGCAAACAGCCTCTCCTCTCTACCCGTTTAAAAATTAACATGAACTCAGCAGCTGGTGTGCAAGAACTACTTTAGGTGTTACCCAAATGCACTCCAACAGGAGAGGTTTTTCCCCCAACTCTGAATTTTATACAAATGCTATGAGTTCAGGCTCCAGGCAAAAAGATGTATATACATGTGAGATTAAAAACTTGTTTCCTTCAGACTCAAACCAGAGCAGGACTAGTACTATTGCTTGCAAAATACCACTATGAGTACCACTACTAACAAGCAGAGGAAGGCAGGGGCTGTGTTTCACAGGATAACTAGTTTAACTAATCATCTCAATTGTTTTATTTTGAAAAGGGCTAAATTAAGCTTCTAGTAATAAAATCCAACCAGTAGCATGTTCCTATGCAAGAAGCAAGCTTACTTCTTCAAGAGCCTGCTCTGGGCATGGGGTCTGATGTAATGGTAGCCTGTCCTTGCAGCACTTTAACTTTCTGCAGGAGCACTTATTGTGTGCTACTATCAGCTGGTCTTTGCAGACATCACATCATCCAGAGGATGGCAACTGGGAAAACACTGGCTGTGCATGGCTTAGTCGCACTTTCAGCTGCAGAATTAGAACCAGGGCTTGCTGATTTCTCATCAGGGAATGTAGTGGATCTCCTCCCTGCACCAGCATCTGGCTTTCCAAAGACGGCAGGGTAGAAACAGGTTGCCAGTTTTGTGTGTTCTGAACATCAAAGAAAACAGCACTAGAAAAAAAGGTGAAGGATGTCCCCACTTCATTTTTCTTGCATCACATAATTTGGAACAGATGCTTGTGACACCTGACCATGCTCTTGCTCTTTTCCCCTGGAAAAGCTGAGCATTGCCCAAGAATAAGGAACCCCACCTGCAGCAGGAGGAAGGCATTGTGGTGATTTTTGACTTTGTTTCAATGAAGTTAGACAACAGAAGATCCACACATTAGAATGTGGTGGTGGCTGTCCTGGGCACCTGAGGCTGTGGCTAAAATGACAGAAACAGTTGTTGGAATGGGGAGCAGAGAGTTCCAGTCATACTGTAAATGCTTATGTCTTAAACAAACACATCTACACCTAGGAAAAGCAAGCATGATACAGAAGGGATCTGGGACAGCAAATGCCGCTTGGTATGTGGGTGACAAACACCTGCAACCTAGAAAAAATAAAATGTTCATCGTCAGAGCAGAGGCTCTTTTTTCTGGTATTTCTGAAACTGAACTTTGACAAACTTGCCTAAAAGTTTGGGGTTTTTTACAAAAAGCCACTGTTAATCTATAGATCTACGTAAGCTCAACTCTCCTCTACAACAGGCTCTGCTGTTCCCGGGAGAGAGGGGGGAGGACAGCTCCAGAGTGGAGGATTTCTCCAGCTGGGCAAGGGCTGAGCAGGGAAGAGATGCTGGTGAAGGCCTCAGCTAGAACGATGAGCACCAGCTCTCTTGCTCTTTGTGGGAGGATGACCAGTGCTGACCCACTCAGCGCAGCTGCAGAAACTCACCAAGTCCAGCCACCAGAGGCAACCACCACCATTTTTTTCTAAGTGGAAAAACTTAGGTCACTGCTGGAATAAATTATCTTTCAGGCAAGGAGAATCAGAACTAGGGCTCCAACTAGTCACCTCTCTTTAGCCACAGGACACTTGGATTACATCTTAGGTTCCTAACATCTGCTTCAGAAAATACAGGTTTTCAGCAAGATCATTTGGGATCAACAGGCACCTTCCCATCACTCTTATCTGCCTCTTTGCCCTCAGGAGTCCTGGCGAGAGCCACACTTCCTGAACTAGATGGCAGTGAAATCTAACACGTGCACTGAGGCAAGGCAGACAGGGTTGGTTCAGTAGTTTCTCAGAAGTCACCTCTAACCCTGCGTTGCACTGACAGAGGTCATCTTCCATTTATTTACCACTGATGAAGCTGTAGAGTTGGAAGGTGGAACAGGAAGATGACAGGAATGCCCTATCAAGACACGACAAACTTGCTCAGCTGATTCCACTTGTGCTGTAGATTCCATTCTCTTAGGAGGGCAATTCAGTCATCACCAGATGGACCTAAAGTTTTAAGTCCTTGAGGCCTGGCCTGCATTTAATGGCTGCTTCATCTTTAACAGATAATCTGTTTGGTCTACAAAGGGAATTACTTTTGAAACTGCTTATAAAGACAGAACCTCTGCAGCCATAATCAGCTCATCATCCCAACACAATGATACAGCCTCACTGCTTGAGGGCACCTTGGTTTCACTGCAGAAAGGTACAACCTGTAATGGATCTTCAGGAGCAGGTGATGGTGGAGGTGAAAGATGATGGCTCTTCCCACAAGGGGACTGAGGAAGCTTCAGTAACATCACTTGTTGAGACATCAGCCTGTCCCTCTGGGGGCCCTGGTTCTCCAGCTACAGTGGACTCACAGTTGGCATTGGTGACCTTGGAGGTCTTTTCCAATGTTAACGATTCTATGATTAAACCTTTTACATTGGGCACATCAGATAGGCCACCTAGAATGCCACGTCTCCTCTTTCCAGCAACTCCAAACTCTGGATTCATACAAGTTATTTTAAATGCAGAGATGGTGACATTTTAGCTTCCTCAAGAATCTTGATTAGTTGAAATGACAGGTATCCAAGTGAAGAACAGGGTAAGACATGAACAAGTTTTCAATACAGAGTGAAAAATGGCTTCAAGGGAAGAACACAAGAGACTATTTGTGGGATGAAAACTGCATCTCGTCACATGGTTAGTAAAATCCTTAGCACTGAAAAAAATCAAACCAACCAACCAGTCTGGTTTCCAGCACGATTAGCAAGTGTTGGCCAGCTGGCCACAGGTACAAACTGAAAGAGGGAAGATTTAGTTTAGACATTAGGAAGAAATTCTTTACTGTGAGGTGGGCTAGGCACTGGAACAGGTTGCCCAGGGAGGCTGTGGATGCCCCAGTCCTGGCAGTCATCAAAACCAGGTTGGGTAAAGCCTTGGGCAGCCTGGTCTAGTCACAAGTGTCCCTGCCCATGGCAGAAGGGTTGGGACTAGGTATCTTTGAGGTCCATTCCAACCCTTTAACATTTCCATGATTCTGTGTAAAACCAGCACAGTAGCAGAAGAGAAGGCAAGTCTTTAATACATCATCACAGCTCAGCAGTGAGCTGCTTTCTGAATGACATCAGAAATTATGAGCGACATTATTCAAATTATTACAGAGCTAAATCCTCTCTGAAAAAACATTATTCTGCCTGCCAGCCCAAGCCGAGTCACACCCATTTATAACCTGTCAGTATTGGGCAATGCCACAGAAAGGAAAGGCTGCCTTGCAGCTATGCAAGCCAGTTAGCAGCCTGTTGATGCACACCGAGTCCCAAATCCCAAGCTGGCACTGTGGGGGAAGACTCCAGAGGAAACCTTGCTCCTAGCCCAGGTGCTGTGTCACTGCCCGGGTGCCTCCTGGATGGTCAGACAGGGATGTTTCCTTAACACAGGCATTCAGATGACCATTTCTGAATTATGCAGCTGCTCTCTCAGCATATTTGAAAAGTCACGGCAGGAGGAAGGCTTTGTGGTGATTTTTGACCTTGTTTCAACTAAGTTAGGCAACAGAAGGTTCACAGATTAGGATAGTGGTGGCTGTCCAGACACCTGGGCACCTGAGGCTGTGGTTAAAAAGACAGAAACAATTGTTGGAATCAGGAGCAGTGAGTTCCAGTCATACTGTAAAGCCAAGTCCCCAGTGACTGGAGAAAATGGAGTTATCACACCTACTTTTTAAAAAAGGTGATAAGGAGAACTGTGGAAGCTACTGAGCAGTCAGCCTTACCTCTGTGCCTGGTAAGATCATGGTACAGATCCTCCTGGAAGACACATCAAAACATATGGAAGACAGAGAGGTGGTTTTAAAGACAGCTGGCACAAGCTGGAGCTTCTCCAAGGGCAAATTGTGCCTGACTGATTTAGTGACCTTGGATGATGGAGTGACTGCATTAGTGGACAAAGGATGAGCTATGGATGTCATCTACCTGGACTTCTGGAAGGTCTGTAACGGTCCTTCCCAACATTCTGGCTGCTAAATTAGAGGCATACAAGTTTGATGGATAAGGAAGTGGCTAGATGGGTGGAAACAAACCAGCAGTAAGGGGACCCTCAGGGGTCTGTACTGGGACCAAAACTATGGGTAATAAGTCTGTAACAGACTTGTTACTGTCTCTTCAGTAACAGTGGGATCAAGTGCACCCTTGATCAAAGCAAGTTCGCAGATGACACCAAGCTGAGTGTGCTGCAGTTGATTTACCAGAGGGAAGAGATGCCATCCAACGGGACCTGGACAGGCTTGAGGACTGGGCCCACACAAGCTTCATGAAGTTCAGCCAAGGCCAAGTGCAAGGTCCTGTTATCTGCCCACAACACTCACACGTTCCCATGAGCCGCTGGCTTTTCTCCCTTCCCACGCTGCCATGAAACCCACTCTTGCCTTCTGCCGCTGACTTGCCGAATGCACAGCACAGGCAGAACCCTTCTAAGCAAGTGCCTTTGCCAAAACCTCTTTTCCTAACTAGCAGCCAAACCAGACATTTCTTCCCGGCACAGGATGAAGGTAATTTCCCCCTCAGCCTCAGGTTATGATGCCATCACACAATCTAATGCTGCAACCTGTGGAAAGCAGAAAGGCTGTGGCCACATCCCACCCCTCTGCCAGCTGTGGTGGAGGGGTAGGTGCACAGACCATCCCCTGCTTACAGCCTGGCCTCTTAAGACAGGTGACACACAAACCCCAAGGGATTTGAACCAACAAACTGCAAAATACAGCACCTGAGAAGCAGTGTTCCTTGGTGGCCTCTGGCAGGGGCTTAGGACACAGCTGGGGACTGTAACCTCTTCAGCCATAGCCCAAGAGGAATGAGGTTATTCCTTCATGATGGCTTCGTTTGTACTGCAAAACCTTATGAATGCAAGGGCAAACCCTGAAACAAACCTCACCTGCCCCAGGTGATAGGGGCAGGTGACATTTGCTTCCCAGCACATTACATGTACCCTACATTACTAGTAGGTACACACAAGATCATTTTCTGTTCCAATAAAACAAGCACAAAAAAGGTCACCGTGTAGTGCTGTATTTTCAAGGTTACCACTGTGTTTCAGAAGATCATGAAGACAGAAAGATCACAGAGGCAAGGCAGGATCAGGAGTCTGCTGTGGAATAAAAACTTTTAATCACCAATATTGCTGCTGATCAGTATTCTTTATAGTTGGAAAACCATCATCTACCTACCTGCTCTTGCATTCTTGGATGTCTGCATCTCTACATAAACCTGAGGGGAATTCCAGCAGTACTGAAGATTCAAAATTCATTGATGCTAAAGCATTTAGAAAACCTACAACAGCTTCTTTTAAAAGGTAACGTAGCAGAACTCTGCTAAATTTGAATGACTTTCAAGTTCATTCACAGGAAAGTATGCTAAGAGAAAACTCACCACAAAATGCTTCTTGAATCCTTAGTAATTTCTCAAGAAAACTTCTCACATTATCTCTTCAGACCTGGAGAGTGACAACGCAGATGATAATATTTAAAACATTAGTATGTTATGACTTGTGAGGCTAGGAAGAAGAGCTTTCCCATAGAAAGAATATTTCAAGAATATATCTATTTATCTGAGAAGTAGAAAATGCATTATTTTTTGGAGTAGGGATAGCAATCCAAAGTCTAGATTTCTGTTCTGAGAGCATATGGAAGCAACAGGCCTTCATAAAGGCATTACACATACCTGAGTGCAAAGGTAGCCATGATTACTTCGAAACCATCCTCAGTGAACAGAGAGCAGAGGGGAACTTGCACATTTGCTTCTCTGGAAAACTTTCAGAACTCCTGGTCTGCGAAGCTCGGCACAAAAATGCTTAAGTACAGACATCATAAACCACACAAAAATATATTGCAAGAGGTGACAGAATGGAAGCATAAACCTCCATAAATATTTTAAAAGGCTGCAGGACCTAACATAAAATGGTGTCTGTCTGAAACTAAAGAGCAGCTATAGGAAAAAGTATATCTGGAAACGAACTCACTGTGCTGGGACTTGAATGCTGGTTTTGGAAGCCATTGAGAGCAGTGTACCAAGTACTTCACTAACACACATCACCCTCTGGCCCCACAGGGAAGGGCCTGTCAGCCCATGAGCAGCCTGCCCAACTGAGGTCATTACCTTATCCTAACACCTTTTGCCCCTTTGCAGAAGTAACAGTTCCCAGACAATGTCGAAATCTTAGAGACTGGACAGAAGTTCAGCAAATCAAGGTCCCAGATAAGCCTTATTTTTCCACCAGAAAAGGGATCAGGTCATTCATTAACTGGGAAGAAGTCTGTGTCCTAGCAGTACAACTACTTTTTTCCAATACAGTAAACATACTGCTTTTAGTGAAAGACTGGGAGGTCTTTATGACAAAAATGATTTTGCTCAGCAAATTCTGATGCCTTCCTCCCTTCTCAAATCCTCAACTCAAACAAGTAATTTTTTTTTCTTTTAACCTCTTCTCCTCTGCCCACCTGGGCATCTCCTCTTGATAAGCACAGCTTGCCAGAAATGCCTGAAGAACTCTGACCAACAGCCAGTCCTCCTGAGTTTAACAGATTACTTGACTGGAACACCATCTTGGAATAGGTTACATCAAAAGATAAGCAGCATTTTGGAAAAACCAGCAAGGAAAAATTAGGGCTAACAGTAAGACAACTACACATGAACTCCCCATGGCTGACTCACACTGGTGGTTAAAACACAGGGGTTAAGGAGGCCGTGAAGATCTTGGGCACTTGTGCAAAGGGGTTCTGAGCAGAAGCAGGGAAGGAATATGGAACTCTAATATGCACCTACCCTGGTAGCCTGTGCTGGGTCCAGCTATGGGGTCCGAACACACATCAAAAAAGTGACCAGAAATAGAAATAATTCAGCATTTCATTCTAGAAAGGCTGCTTCAAGTTGAATTTCTGACTGTGTGGTAGGAAATGGGCCAGAAAGAGGCCTGGTGATCAGGAACAACACTTTTCACCATCTCCTAACAAAGCCACGCTTCTATAACTTTAATTGAACAAGTCTGTTACTCCTAAATTTCACTTTTCCTTTGCACTCTAGGCTGCCTGCAAAGCTTCTGGCAGATGCCACTGGCTGCCCAATCGCCTTAAAAGACAGATAAGCATAAATTTACATAGGATTAGCTTTAGCAATACTTGTTTGGGATTGCATAACTTCTAATGAAAGTGCTTCCTACCACTGTTAGTGTTTCCTAATGATTGCTGGAAAGGGAAGTTGAGTGTTGTGCAGGCTACTCAGCTTTCACCCCACTGGCAAGGTTTGATCAGCCCTACACCAACCTAACACCTGCTCCTGTTCAGACTTCCAGCAGGTACAGAGCAGTTCTTAAATACCAGTACAATCAATGGCTGGAAAAATAATCACATTGTTGCAAACTGAAAAGCAATTCAGTACAGCATTTGGGGAATTTTATTTAGGAATAAAGTATAACTAGAATATGAAACAAGCATTCAAAATCAGAGAAGAAATTAAAGTGCTTGCTTTAGAGTAAAATAGAAACACTTTTCAAAGGTGTAGGAATACAACAAATGCAATTGTATGTGGTTCTTTTTCTTCAATGACGAACAAGTGAATCTGATATCTTAAAAATGTACCTTAAACCTCGTTCACTCTATGGTTGAACTCAACCTGACACTTCTCACTCGCTAATCCACGAGACTGTAATTATACTGGAAGAACAAAGGCTGGAGGTAATTGCTGACTAAAAAACTTTGTTACAGAGTCAGCTGACAGACATCCCAGAAGTTTTCCCAATATTTGTTATCATTTTGTGCAGGAAGCCACCAATTAAAAGTCAAACTCAAGAAGCAAAGGAACAAAATTCATGTCCACATTTCTTTTAATTTTACTCAGAAATATAAAAGTGCAAGTTCTGTAAATTAACAACATTTACAGTACATCACAATAAATATGCCACCTTGTGACATCTAAAAATTCTAGTTATTTGAAATGAGATAAAAACTGCATCAACATCAACAAAAAATACCTGTCCCAGTAAAGATGGCCTTAATATATTAACTAGCAAGATGCATATTCCATTATTGCTATTAGACCATGCCTCCGAGTTCCAGAGTATAAAAACTTACTAGTTTACACAAAAGACCATTGATTTTTTTCTCATCACAGGCACAATCTAACATAAAAAATAATTTTGCCACATACAGTGTAGGAGGGTCTCCTACAAGGGGGGAGGGGGGGAGGGATAATTAATACAGAAACATACAGTTGTGATGATTTGCTAAACCCACAGAAAAGCTGCACTTTGCACAGAGTTATTGGACTGTTACATGAACATATAGTGTCTTTCTATACCCACTCCTGGCCTGGTAAGAACAGGCCTTTTAGTAAATTTACTACAATTTGCTAGCTACCTCCAAGTATGCAGACTCTAAATATCCCAACACAAATCGCATGCAGGTGCTTTGTGTCCTGAACAGCCAAGTCTCATATCATATTTAAGGAGTGTATTTTAAAAGAATTTTGCCAGTAGCTGCACCATTTCCAGGTATTTACCCAGAAGAGACTGTCTGATTGCAAAACATTAAAAGTCAGATAGGACAAAATAAGATTTCAAGTACATTAAAGCCCATTTTTAAAATAATTATTTGAACTCTAAGCAGTCACTATATATATACAATATATCATCTTCTAGTCAATACTTATTTGGATTGACCAAATAAGGTTGAACACTTTATGACTCAAGATTACTGTCAAAGTGGAATAAAAAAACCCCAGTGTACTACCTGTAACACACCTAGATTATAGAAAAATAAAACTGCTTCTTTTAAGAGTCCCTCCTCTCCTCCAGGAACTGCAACCAAAGTGTTAAACTGCTCTAGGAATGCCTTTCATAGCAGAACTGTGTCTTTCTAGAGAGAAATAAAAGTGTCTCAACCATTTCATTTGGCCTACCAAACAGGACATTACTTCTCTCCTCCATATCAGTCTTGCTTTAGATGTAACCTCAAAAGCAAATCAATGAAGGTTAGGTGTGGGCAAAGTCTAGAACTTTGGCAACATGCTCTACAAAAAGGTAAGTAGAACCAAAAAAAAAAGCTTAAGCTAAGGAACTGTTTAAGGCAACCTGACCAAAGTAAAGATAAGGCTTTTGGATAACTATTTCCAAGGATATCCAGTTTTCTTAGCTTTGCAAAGTAATATAATTCAACTAACTTTCTGGTCAGATTTCCATTCGTAAGCGTCTTTAAAAAATATTTACCTTCCTAGAATATAATATTAGCTGAATATAAAACATAAGGGAATACTACGCATTACAGACAAAGCAAAAAAAAGCTACAGATAAGCACACTGCTGGCCAAGTATTAAAAATTCTATGGTCATGACAAAAGTTTTAGGCTCTCTGACGTATTTCAATAACTTAACACCACAGGCTTGAAATACTATGCAGAGATTGAAGATACCATAATATTGGTGTAACTACCAAAGCAGATTTGTGGGTTGGCATTTTGTTTGGTTGGGGTTTTTTTTAAATACCTTTAAAGGTCACTACTATAAGGATCCAGCAGCTTGAATGAAAAACATTTAAAATCTTAACATAATATTCAGAATATAAGAGCTGAAAAAAAAACTGCCCAAGCAGTAACTGCATGTCAAGTTATTTGTCTGGAATGTACCAGAAGCAAAGAAGCTAAATATTGACATCACTGACATCACAAATATGAGCTCGGTTGGGAGGAAAGGGATAAAGAATAAAAGGGGGTGAGAGGTTTAAAATTCACCTTTAGTCATCATGAGGTAACTGACATAAGCCACTAAAATTTACTAAGATCTGCTTTTTGTGGCTGAACAGTTTTCCTCCTCCTCCTTTGTACTGGCTAATGCTTGGAGAAAGAGGAATATTCTGACCATTTCCAACTTCAACATTTAAACCAATTACTTACAATTTATTGTTCTAATCAAACCAGAAGTGCTCCTCCTGGCAAATTTTAGATGTAGATCTGTTTTACAAGTTAAAAATCAACCTTGCCAATGTTGTTGAAGTAAATTGTGTGCTTATTTAGGCTCACCCACAGAGTTACAGGTAATTGTGTTCAGCTTGGTTTGAACAAAATAAAAAATGAAGAGTTAAAAACACAAGGTCACTTAACCTTCTTCCTGGTTGATTCACCTTTAGTTAAAATTGTAATGCTTTTACTCAGCCATACCAACTCTGACCATACTAGGAAAGTGTCTCTGGCACAAGCGGTTTTCAGAAGAAAAGCTGGTCTTCCCAACAGCTCTTTCTTCTGCTTCATCTTAAAGTGCAGGAACTGTGGGAAAGGATAGCAAGCCTTCCTGTCGGTCACTGTGGAACCACTTCCCTTAGAGAGGCTAAGGCTGCGTGTATGCGGACGTGCAATCTGTTCTCAAAGTCATAGCCACTAAATTCCTCCTGGGGGGAAAAGAAAACAAGGGAAAAACCCCAAACATACACCCAATTAGCCTCCTTCATTTCAGGATATGAAGATAATTTTGCTACTAATGCTTAAGAAATCATGGTACCAAAGAGTCCAAAGAAAAGAGGTGAACTGGAGATGGCATGTTGGAATACTCCCACATTACCCACAGCAAAGGAATAATTACAGAAATTCCAAGTTGGTGAAGAGAGCAGACTGGAGCCCATGCAGTTGAAGAGCACCCAAAAGGTTCTACTAATCCCAAAGCTCTAGAAAATCCCAACATGCCCAAGGCAGAAACCAGCTGGGACAGACAACAAGTGGAAAGTTGTCATTTTCAAAATTTTTGTAGCCAAATCTTGGCTGAAAAACTTAATCAAGGTTCTAACACTGCAGGAGCTGTCAGCGATGTGGGCTCTGTGTGATAGCTGACCTAGCAGCACATATCTGTGGAACACACACCAGTGTGTATCATACACTTTAATGCACATCCACACGATAGCAGTTTTGATTATAGGGAAGGGACACCACCACTTAACACCCACTCCCCCTGCCCCAAACCCCCAAAAACACAACCTCCCAAATGCCCTTTACTCTGAGACAGTTACATTAGAAAATGCCTTAGTTTTTACCTTGGCTTGGAGCAGTAAGGTTTTGCCTCTTGGCACAGTCTACAAAAAGACAAACACTGCATTGGAAACACATCACAAATGTTACAGAAAATATATTAAGTAAATGAGCTGGTGAGACGAGTAGCATCTCCACCTTCAAAAATGGTACTGAGCAGCCAAAACGCTCTCAAATTAGGAAAGTAGAAACACTAATAAGGCACCCAGGACAAGCACTATTATGTATTTTTAGTCTTCTACAGAAAAGGAGAAATCAGAGCTTTAAATTCAAGTTGCTGTTGATGATAGCGAGCTACAACAATGCACAGGGGAACAAACGAGGCCAAAGATAAATGATTAACTGATACAGTAATACAGTAATTTTTGTTTCTTAACCAAAGTTGAAGCCATTTATTTACCAAACAAGATAGTGGATATTACGCATTAAATGTTGTTTCAGAAATCTTAATTTCAAACTCTTAAGGAAAAAACATATACATTTGCAGATTAATATTTACTATTAAATAAGGTGAAAAGCTCCTGTTTTATTTCTTAGCATATAGTACATTTTTATTTTAAGCCTTGCAAATAAATAATCCACTGCCTGATAAGAGACAGAAAAATTTGGTTCTCTTATTCAAACACACCTAAATATGACTGTATCTATTTATACTGGTTAGATTACACTCAGTGTCTCAGAGAACTGCAAAACCACCTGTTAATGTCAAGGTATTGGTATGGTTACACCAAGAACTACTGATCAGAACTCAGTGTAAAACAACAAAGATGATTCAGACGACTGGTAAATCAAACATGCAATTATGCCTAAAAATAAATTTGAAGCAAAGTAGATTTAATAACAGTATGCTTTTTATACTAAAATGCACACTGGTACCTCTCTCGGTTGCCCAGGTCTGTAACATGCTCAGCCTCTCAGGTAAATGTGATTTGTAAAATCTTATTGCCTTCTCTTTCTTAACCATTATGGAGCTCTAGGCACAACACCCCAGCTACTTAATGAAATTCTGTATAAATAGCATCCACTCACCCCTAGTTCTAGCTCTTGCTTTCCCCTACCCCATCTCACTTTATTGAATTCAAGCATCATTTACCTCCTCATCTTCTGAGTGCCACGAGAGGGAGTTTCCTGCACATCCTTCATATGCTAAATGCTACCACAGCTCCTCCAGCCGAGGTTTGCTCAGCCCTCAAACACTCCACATGAGGCACATTCTGTTACTGTGAGCACACACTGCATGTAAAGCAGGAGGAAGGAAGGACTGCTCTCACATTCTTCAAATCTTAACATACCTTCATTACCCACCAACTTTTTGGTTGGTTTTCTTTTTATAGACACTTGACATGATCAAATTTAAATATGAACATGGAAAGAAAGGCAGCAGGAACATTATGGGACTCAGACCTTCCTTCCAGGCTTCAAGGCCCAGCTCTAAGTCTTAGGGCAGCAGGGTTTTCAAAAAGAAAATTAGTTTTAAAAGCATTTTCTAGTTCTATCCTTTGTCACAATAATTGTTTTTATTGAAAGATTTTCCTCTCCTTCCCCCTTAAGAGGAAGGCTCAGCTCAGCTAACTGAACCTGACAACACCAAAACCAACTGAAAACAGAATCTTAAAAATATGAGATACTATCAGCCCAACTACCTCATACACTACATATAGTGAAAGGCAGGTTCAAGTCACTACCCTGTAACCACTTCCCCCCAACCCGTTATCTGATTAAGGATGTGCTACACAAGGTGGCACAAACTCCAAGAACTGGAGTTACATGTTCAAGGAGGGAAACAGCACCAAGAGTGCTGCACAAGTTGCTCTGGTTTAAGATTCTCTGAGGCAGGGTACGTGCAAAGAACAGAACAATTAAATGTACTGTCAGCCAAGCGGACAGTCTGAAAGCCAGGTGGATTATTTTCCTCCTCATCCTGAACAACAAAACCCTCACTACTCAGAGTGGAAGTCAAAATGCCCACAAAACCAGCTTTAATGGAATTTAAATAACTAAAAAAAACCACTTGCTATTTTAGGCAGGCATCAAATTCTATTTGGAGAGGATACGTACAGGTAAACTTCGAATGGCATCCAACAGGATATTAAATAGGTAAGAAAAGGACCCTAGGCATCTACCACACTAAATACCACCTGCAGACAAGAAATCCCTGCCTACTCAGGGCATTCTGGCCAGACCTTCATTGCCACCAGCAGCAGGAACACCCTTGATACTGAAAAACTAAGACATTGGGACCTAAAATACATTCCATTTCTTGGATTGAAAAAAACCCCAAAAAAACAAAGTAGTAAGTTTCTTTCTGGTAGGTATAAAACAAATTTTTAAAACTTAACATACACAGTCACCTACAAACTTTGTTTCATTCTTTGCATAGTGGTATGTCGACTCTCTCCACTACTTTCAAGAGTTTAAAAATAGGTCATGCCATTACCTCTGGATTGTCTAAGAGAATACAGCCAAGTTCATAGCAAGCATATGGCTGGACGTACAAGTTGCTTTGACGGCAGAGTTCATCTTTAGCAGCTCGCTGGAAGTACTGAAAAACGAAAGGGAAAAAAGAAACGAAAGACTGCAGAGGTACATTAAAATGGACTGGTTGTTACTTCCAAACTATGCAGAAGCTCCATTCAACCATTCAGCTGTAGAAATTATCCAAAGCTAAAATGAGAATACATTAAGAATTTACAATGGTATAGATTCCTAGCTGTTTTTACCAACGCTACTGTATCAAGGCAAAATCATTTGTTTGGATTTTTACCAAGTGTTATAGTGACTAATTCAAGAGTTTTCCAACTTCATATTGAAATTATATTCTAAGAAGAAACATCAAAGATGAAGTACCTAGATTATTTAAGATATGTTTGAGAGAAATGGGGCAGGGGGAAGGAGGGCTTAAAGCCAGCATCTTGCTACTTACATGAATTGCATTCTATTTTGGGGAGGAAAAAGGAGAGTTGTACCTACAGATCAAAACGTGGAGTGGTGGCAAAATTATTCTTTGGTATATGCTAATAATCAAACCTCTCTAACACGTCCAGAGGAGATGCAGCAAGCCTGTGCTTTCAAAAAGTCAATCTCCAGGATACTTAAAAAAAAATTAATTTTCTTTGTTGGACATAGTACATCTAGCAGTGCAAGAACTTTTCTGTTATTCTTCCCAGCTTCCCCTTAACTCCTGTTACTACAAACCACTTTAATTGCCATGTTCATTCAACACAGCCAATTACTTTCATAGCACAGAATATAATGACATGTTAAACCAGAAGATTTTAAAAGAACCTCTGTTAGAATTCACAAACCAGAATGATCAATAGCACTGAAGAACTTATGACTTGTTTAACACTCTTACTCCAAAAAATTCACTGTTTTTAAAAGAATTGTACATAAAATAGAAATAATGGTGTAAATTACCATTTAACTACTTACCTGAACAGCATCTTCAGTATTTCCTAAACATTTGTGTATGGCACCAAGAAGCAAATTCCTCAAACCAGCAGCCGATGAATCATCCACATCATGACAAGCTTAATGAAAAGATTCCAGTAAACAAGATGGATTGAAATACCTTCTTAGACAAGAATTGTGATTTACATTGCCTTTTAGTCTGTTATTTAAAATTTTACCAGAAAAAGGAGATGCTAGTAACATTAATAGAAAGCCAAGTGTTTTGTTTTCTTTTAAATACAACCCATTTTGTATGAACCTCATCAAGAAATCTGTCGCTCATGAGAGCAATTCCTAACAGCAATGAATGGGTTGAAGTCAAAGGCAGTTGGTGTATTCTTCTTACAAGAAGAGGACTGGTCTCTACTGGTCTTTGAAATATCCACTAAAAGGTAAAGTTAAGAAACAATCATCTCCTTCTGGTGTTATGGACACTGGTTTGCCCCACAGATCGAAAGAAAAACACACAATCCAAGTTAGAAGGAGCACACGGCAAGCAGTTCTGACAAACCTGATTTTTTCTGAACTGAAGCCAAGTGACAGACGCACAAAAATCTGTACTGGACTTAAGAACCCAGACTAGAGTGTTTTGGCATCACAATTCTCAGTGATGACGGGAAGAGAAGGTTAATTTGCCAGACCTTAGCTGGTCCATAACGCAAGGACAGACTGTGCCTCAGCTGAGTAGTGTGGCGTTTCCAGGAAAAACTGAATCACAATGCATGGAACCCTTTCTAAATCCATCAGGCCCCATTTTGATCAAGTTAATAGTGCCAGCTCTGCTAAATCAAGGCAAGTTCCAAGAGGAGCCATTTGCACTTGTCCACACCAGCACCCCCAGGAAGGTGAGAGTACAGGGCTTTTCATCCTGTAACTGCTGTGTCTGGAGCAGTGCAGCTCCTTAAACATTTTGCCTCACAGCATAAACCCTGCCAGGTCTTAACCAGCTCTGCATTCGCAACACAGATAATCCACAACCCAAAGAAGCCACCTATGGATAACTCTGAGTTGGCTGCACCAAGTATCTGCACTGCCAGCTCTTGCTTGGATTACAAGTCTCAAGCTACTTGGCATTTTACTTACAGAGATGCAAGTGGACACAAATTAATTCCTTTAAGTCAAGTTCCAGCCCTGAGGAAAAGCCTGAAAATCCAGCCCAACAAATGACAGACCAATTGTCCATGACAAGACGAAACAAATGTGGAAGAAAAAAAAACCCTATCATTCATGTTTTTGAAATACACATAAGGTGCAGAAATAACACTCATTGCACAGAAAACCTTCAACCAGGGATAGCTGATGCAGACATATATGTCAGTGTCAAACTCAAAAAAAGCTTCTCTGAATTTGAACCTATACTGGTATTTCACATTAAAATGTGAACCACTGACTAGAAACTTATACAAGGGAGACCTACACTGCCCCTGAGTGCACAGGAGAGAACACATACTCCTTACACCCTCTAAAACTGACTGCTCTGAAGGCAAATGACAGCCAAAGAAACCCTCAAATTTATTTTTATGTAAGTAAACCTGATTTTAAAGCCTACCATTACCTTTTTGACTAGAAAACTAGGGATCTGAATATAACCCACCGCCATCACACAATTTAAATGGACAAATTATCTCAAAAGTGGAACAAACACCACTACTAGTCCTGACTCTTGACTCCACGACTGGTCGTTTTCTAGCTTAACATGAGAATTGTGTACAATCCCCAAAATTTCACAATTACAAAAAAAAAAAAAAAAAAGCACTCCATGGCAAACAAGTTTTGTTTTATTTTCTAAATGACCAAGTAATAATCAAAGGATTTTAGAATAGTTTGGGTTGGAAGAAACCTTAAAGACCAGCTAGTTCCAACCCCCTGCCACAGGCAGGGACACCTTTCCCTAGATCAGGTTGCTCAGAGCCTCATGCAGCCTGGTCTTGAACACTCACGGGGATGGGGCATCCACAACTTCCCTGGGCAACCTGCTCTGGTGCCTCACCACTGTCACAATAATTTCTTCTTAATATCTAATTTAAATCTGCCCTCTTTCAGTTTAAAGCATTCCCCCCTGTCCTGTCACTATCCGCCCTTGTAAAAAGTCCCTCCCCAGCTCTCTTGCAGGTCACCTTTAAGCACTGAAAGGTGTTCTAAGGACTTCCTGGAGCCTTCTCTTCTCCAGGCTGAACATCCCAAACTCTCTCAGCCTGTCCCCATATGAGAGGTGCTCCAGCCCTCAGATCATCTGGGTGTCCCTCCTCTGGACCCGCTCCAACAAAAGTCCATGTCTTTCCTCTGCTGAGCACCCCAGAGCTGGATGCAGCACCCCAGGTGGGATCTCACCAGAGCAGAGCAGATGGGCAGAATCACTTCCTGGACCTGCTGGCCACACTCCTTTTGATGCAGCCCAGGATGCAGTCAGACTTCTGGGCTACCAATGCACATTGCCACGTCATGCTCAGCTTCTCTTGAACCAGCTTGAAACTGCTTGCAGAATGCAAACAAGAGCGATTGCTGGATGGAGTGAGAAGCACACTTTGTGATACACACTGCTACCATACACTTCATGGTCTGAGCAACCTGATCAGTGAAGTCAGCTGGGGACTAAGGAAGAGGCAACCATTCACCACTAAGAAGGTTCCAGGACCCAGGATCAACAGAACAGAACACCTATCATGTCACAGATGACCTCACAAGCTACCTATTTCTGCTCAGAAGAAAACTGACATGCAGGAGTGATAGGTAGTTTTATTTTGTTTTTTATTTCGTAGCTAGGTTTAAATGAATTACATTTTGCTTAGTGACTTGGAACAGTAACTATCATGCTATTGTTTCATTTTAAGCAATGATTAACAAACAGCTATATGCAGCAGGCAGTTACAACTTCTCCCAAAAATCTATAAAAATGAAGCATTACGCTGAATTATAATGGGTCATTATTCTTTTGTTACTCACCTGTGTTCTGCTATGACACATGCACACAAGTTTAAATTTTCATGCTACTGCAATCAGCTACTCCACACAGCATTAAATC
Organism: Oreocharis arfaki; assembly: GCA_013398015.1. Taxonomy (NCBI): domain Eukaryota; kingdom Metazoa; phylum Chordata; class Aves; order Passeriformes; family Paramythiidae; genus Oreocharis; species Oreocharis arfaki. The sequence goes on along the minus strand of VZRR01009634.1, from coordinate 652,937 downwards.
ATACACCTCATTTTAAAAAGTAAATAAATAAATCAAGGAGACATATTATACCTTGACTCATATGCTGTAAGTTCGAGAGGGAACAGTTTGGAAGGGCTTTCCATAAGTATAATACTTCAATGGATGCCAGGACACAGAGCTCTTTGGTTGGCATTTGTTTTCTAAATCTATCTGCCTGCAGAGTGGGGAGAAAGAAGGAAGGGAGATCCATCATTTTGTCCTTTTAGAGGGAACATGATATTCACAAACAATGTATCACAAACACTAATTTTAACTGGTTTATAAACTCACCCAACGATTTCATGAAAATAAAGTCAGTGGTAACTTAGCCTAAAAATTTTAAGACTAAAAAGCATAATCTTTCAACTAATTTAAGGGCCTATATATTGCTCAAAATCAGAACTTCCTTGTATGCAGCCTGACTGGGTTTTACTGCATTTCACAGTCCCACTACACACTGACCGGATGCTGACACGGTAACATCTGCAGATCATCAGTTGAGAGCCATTTCCTAGACAACTCCTAGCTCCCAAAACAACTAAAGCTTTCAAAAACAAGACAAGATAAAAAGGCGTAAGAAAGGCAAACCCAGAAGGAAAATTACCAAAGCAACTATAGCATCATGTATTTTTATCTTTAATAATTACTTCAGCTGTAGAGTGAATAGCTAATTCACATTTCCTTTGTTAGGTCCTTCAAATGACACTATTCATTTTCCACCTTATTCCTTCCCATAAATTCTACAGAAGCAGCACCACAGAAAAGAGATACATCCTTCTAAAGAAAATACTGAACTAAGAATTGAACTGTCATCACCGCACCAAAAAAAGCCAGCCTACGCAAAAACTAACCTTTTTCACTGAAAATTGTTCAATCTGATTGTTTTTTCTTTTGAAAAGCTTCTGAACTTCCTTGAACACATTCTGAGCACCACTGACATCACCAGTGGCTCCTTGACACACTGCAAGAATACAGAAACAAAAATATGTTAACACTACTGGGATATGAAACAGGAAAAATTAAGATTAGATATCATATGGTCACAGAAAAAAACCTCCACACACTCACCTCCAGAAAGTTATCCAGACCAAGGATTTGACCAACATGGTAATCCCAACTCCCCCAGGTACCCTCTGTGATCACTACGAAGTCAGTACTACTTTTTTATATCCTTTAAAGGAAGTAATACCAGCAAGCTTGTAAAGTGATAATAATTCTATCTACATGGAGGGGGGTGTACAGACAGGCACGTACACGTGTGAGCATGCAAGTGTTCATCGTGGAAACAAACACAATTATCCAAGTCAAGCCTGGCACAAAGCTGCACGTGCAGCAGGCAGTGTGGAAGGCACTACGTGCACCAGCAAGTTTCCCAGAACAAAACAGTGCCAAAACCACACCACATCACTGACTTACAATTTACCCAACACACTGGATATACTCACCTGCTGTTAAATAAGCATAGTAGCACTGGGACCACCTGGATTCATTCTTAAGCCTTTCGAAGGATTCAAACGCATCTTTGAAGTTCATCTCAATCATGCTGCACCAACCTAAAAGCAACACTTCTTTAATTTCAGTGAAAGTACAGTAATTCCAACTCGCTGTGAACATTACTGAAATACAGTTCGGTTGTGTTTGTTTTTGTTATGAGAGCTGGAGATAATTTAACAACTATAAAAGTAACTGGAAAATTAAAAACAAAACAAATGACATACATTTAAAGCCTGGTTTAAATTTACTAGGAAATTTTGAATTAGAAGATTCCATAGGAAATAACGAATCCACATTTCAGAGCAAAAAGAAAACTATACACCAAAAGCTCTCATTTTTTAAATTTAGATACTACATTTTGTAGAATGCTGAAACTTAGAAAGCTACTACTTTTTCTCTTATTATTTTCCACTGTGACAAGAACCTACTTAAAGCTTGAAGCAACCTATCTTCTCCACTCTAAAGACTTCCATGCAAATTAAGACCACATAGCATATACTGCTATTGATATAAGGAAATTAACATGAAATACAGATCCTGCAAACTGTGAAGCTTCACTAAACTGATTAGGTTTTGGCACAGAAATGGTGAATCTATAGACAAGTCAGATGAATTTATTTCTCATTTTAAATAATATTCAGTAGGTGAACAGTTTGCGCCCTTGATTCCACAGTCTGCTCGCTGATTGTGCATCACCTTGTACTTGCAGATAATTTTATTATGAAAAAATTTTGAATTCTACTTGTCTAAACAAGAAGATTATTACCATAATCCACCCACAAGAAAGGCCAGTAGTCTAAAACCTTTTCAGAAATCTTAGTAAGAAGTATCCAGTTTGTTTATTGAAGCTGCCAGTCAAAACTTGAAAGTGAGCTATTTATGGTGTAAACACATCCAACCTACCTATTTCATATAAGCAGACATGTTGAATCTCCCTTTGGTCTGTTGCAAGTTCCAAAGCAGTATGAAATGAGGTCAAGGCACTATTAATTTGACACTGACAAAAGTGGAAGAAAAAGAAACAAATTAAGGCATCTGAAATTTAAAACTTGTTGAATAATTTAATTTTGATAAGGAAAAAAATTCTTATTTCTTTTAATAGGTAGTTAAAAAAAGCTAAAGTAGAGGTTATTAAGAGTGTAACAGCAGCCAGGTCAGACCATGTCTCAACCTTAAAAATCAGTGACTGTACTCCTCCTATGTGCTACTAAGTCCAAAATTCATTTGGTTTGTGCAGTAAGCATTTAAGTAATCTCATTTCTACTTTTACTAGTCATTCCACCTCGAAGTCATATTTTTAGCACCTGCCAATGAAGTTGGCACAATAGCTTTCTGCACAATAGGATACCTTTAGTGTTTGATTTCATTTATTTTGAACTTTTCACCTCTTCCTATATCCCCCAGAAACCCCTTTAAGCACCAGTTAATAAAGAATTCATAAATGCTGCATGACATGTAAGAAGATAAAAAAAGCATATAAGAGAAAAAACATTTTGATAAAAACATTAGCTAGCAACAGCTTCGCAAAAAGAGGCTGTCATTTTTCTAAGAACCAGAAAGATTGTTCTTCTGACTACATGGTTTTCCCAGTCTGGGATGGGACTTCTGTGTATCAGTCATTATGGGGGGAATGAAAAATCAATATTTAATTAGTTTTAAGCATACTATATTTTCCAATAGGGCCTATACCAGCTTTAATACCGTTCCTATATTTATTCTCACATACAAATATTATAATTTATGCAACAGAAGAATTTTTAAGCCACTCTCTGCTGACTAAGCATGTGAGCAAAAGAAACCCTTGAAAATGCATCTCACCATCTCTGCAAGCATAACTGAACTCAAAAATTTCTACAAAAATCTGCAGCATTGTAGCTTAAGTCCAGGCACACACAAAGCTCTGAAGTGATTATATGAGATTTTCTCCTTTGTCTCATCAGGGAAAACTGGTTTAGTTGCTAAGGAATAATTTAACTGTAAATAATACACACTGCATCAAGACAGCACAACTGCCAGCACAGGCAGCCACAGCTGCACCAGTATAAACACTGCACACTTAAAAAGTACAACTGTGATTGAAATAAGATGCTTGTTGGCAAGGCAGAAGAATATACAACACAGAAAGCCAGGTGAGTTATAGCTGCCTTGAAAATCGTCAAGGAGCCTGAGCCAGGTACGCCTTCTTCACTTCTGTAACAGCACATTCTCTCCACCACACATTACTCCACTGATGCTGCATCACCCCAACACAACTTCCCAGAAAATAACTGCTATGAGCCCAGTCTTACAGAAAAAATAAAATAAAATAAACCAAAATCAGCTTAGAAGTTTACTTCTGTGCTAGGAATTCAAAAGCTCTGTAAATCTACGTTTTCAATGCTTCTAAGGAAAATCACAAAAAAAACCCAAAAAGAAAATCTAAATATTTAGTCCTCTTCGAAGATACACTGCCTTCTAAACCCCTAAGCATTCTAAAATAGAAATCACTTATTCCATACAATGACTACTGGCAATCAACTCATTGTCTGCAACAATGGGTACACCTGCCTGGGGCAGCACATGAAATACCAAACACCTGGCAATATACAAGTCCAGTTTGTTGAATATTCAATCTTCTATAACCCACCTCTCTGACTCTCCAGATCTCTCAAGTGTTTTGACATCTGTCTACATTTTCCTTCAGCATCAAGCTCATATAAGTATGTTTCAGAGACATTCATTAATAATTAAAGTTTCAATCATCTCCAGGGACTGCAGCAACATCCTGGAATGTGAGTTACTACTCTTGGTGTTAATTCTTGTATTAACTACTATCTGTTTACTGTTTAAAAGAACAAACAACAAGAATTATAAAGTCCTATGAGTCTCAAGTGTAACATCTTGGCTGCACCTGAAATTGATGTTCTTGAGATTTATAAATACATACACACACTTGTAATTCCTTCGATAGGCATCACTCACATCTCTCTTGGACATAATACAAAGACAAAAAAAGACTAATCCATAAAATATGTAATATACAGAACTACAGAACCATAAAGAGGATTATTAAACCTAATGTGAGAACCCTAGTCTTACATTTCTGGACTTGAGATTAAAACGAAAAGCACCCCAACCCAACAACTAAGCATCCAGAGAGCTTACCAAGACAAGGCAGCTTCCCAAGACAGCACATATTTCCTCTGAGTTGTTCTGAAATCTCAGGACACTTTCCCAGAACACCTGTATTTTCAATCACCACTCTGAATTTGTAAAGCTTCTAAGAAGTCATGTTCAGAATAAGGGGAAACCAAAAAGCAACGTCTAAAATGTAACAATTTACACCGCAGGACATTACATGGACATTTCAAAGCCTCTATTTCTTATTCCTTAACACACTAAAACCCATTTTTCCTTAGACAAGTCACAAAATCAAACTAGAATAAAACTAGGATATTGTATTTTATAGGAACAAGTAACTAGAAAACCCAGAACAATTCCTGAAAATAAACCCTGACATTACACAAGCTCCGCAAATTTCTTTACACGTCACTGTGATTTTCTTCCAGAAAGGTCATTTAAGACTTCTCAATGCTTGTTATTACTCTTACCTTCAGTCTACTTTTCTGTACCATACCCTCTCACCCCTAATTAAGAATGATGCTGCTGCTACTAGAACATCTACAAAAGCTAACTAAAAAGCAAGAGTACTTGTCAGCATCACATTTAAGCACACACTACCACTGCACATTTTCAGCAGCCTGCTCATCAACCACACCTTAGCACACCTGAACGTACCACTGGTGCTTTGCCTGTCAGCTGGAGTATTTGGTAGTTTTTTTCTTCAGACTATTTACATGTACCGACAAAAATGGAAAATATGGATTGAGCTCCCAAACCTGAGGTTTGTCCCAGCCACAGGAATTCCTTGTATATTTCTTGTATATACACACATACACCCCCAACACTGGGAGTCTGTTCCTAATTAAAGCAAAGCAACCTTGTCCAGTTCACGACTTTGCCAAACACTTCATTTTTGCTTTACATCCTTACTGCTCTCCACATTAAGCTATCTATCTATTTAACTATTGCTGAGTGGCATGATTAGAGGAAAAAAAAAAAAGGAGAAAGCAAGATTGCAAGCTGAAAAGCAGAAACAGATAAGATCCAGAACACCACCTGTCACTCTGCCCTCTCCCATGCTACCACCATGCCCATCTTCCACCACTGGCTACAAACCCCCACCTGAATAGTCTAAGTCACTGTTTCAAAATTAATTGGTATTTATTAATGTAATTGTAGTATCAGACAATACACATTTAGAATGTGGGTGGCAGTATTTTTACTTTCACAGTAACAAGAAACGTCCAAAAACACAGCCAGAAACTCCATATTTTAGAGCAGGGTGTTTCAGACACTATTATACCAATTATATTTTTACATACCCTTCAGGCCTAAGCATAAAACGTTATTCTCATTGGGCTGCAGTAGTTTAAGCTTACATGAAATATCACTATCGGCTTTAGCGGAAAGTTACTTCAAAGATAGAAATTGTCAGACCTTCACAAAGAAATACTACAACCACAAATCAAGCACAGGAATGTCCATAAAAGTAGCCTTAGTGAATTTTGTAAAAGTCAGTAAAAATGCTACTTTCAATTGTCTCTTAACTTACTCATTGGAAAGAAAAAAAGACATTTGATCAGCCTAGCAGTACAACCTTTACTTTCTGGTGCACTTTCATTCCAGTCTTCCCAGATCATCCTCCCTTCCTTTCCCTTAACTCACTCAATTCAGTATTCTCCAAGCAGTTGCAGACATTTTTGTTGAAAATGTGAATCTGGGAAAAAAAAGCTGACAGATAATCTGCCACACATTTATTGTACCTGTAAGGCTACTTCTTCGAACACTGAAGTCTGCTAAGGATTTTACTGACTAATATCCATTCATGCTTTTTGGGGCACAAAGCATTACAGCCCCACACTGTTCATTTGTCTTTTATAGACAGGAAGATTTCACAGAGACAGTGCTTTCTCCTTGACTGCCTTCCTTGGCAATTTCCTCTTTTGTCAGATTTGTATCTCACTGTCCAGTCCTGAATTACTGCTCCTGCCTTTTGAACAGTTTCCCTCTCTCCAGGGGTCCATGGCTGAACTACACTCCTTACTGGCTTTTTCTCCATGGAAAAGAAACGACACATACATACAGTAGGAAGGCTTCCTAACGGAAGATGAACATACCATCAGCTGAAGGCTACAAAAAAATGTATGCAGGATCAAAGGAAAAAAATTCAACGGACTGAGTGCTAGCAGGCCCTATCACAAACCCTACAACCATAAATGGAACACACGAGGTCTTCTGAGTAACATCTAAGCTGCCTTTTATCTATCTGCACTACTAAATTTTATCACAGAACTGTTAAAGGATGATAGATGTTAAAGAAATACTCTTAAAATATACAAGCTTCAGCTCAAGGTATACTTTTAAGCGCATGTAGGTTAAAACACATGAAGTTTTGGTAAGCCACCTGGAATAATATCCCACGCCCACTGGAGAGAATTTAAACCTACCAGTGCATTACCAATTTCAAGGAAGGCCAAATAAGCACTCCCTAGGCTTTGCAGGAGCTCTCCTCACCCATCTCAGAAACGAGGAGGAAATTACAACTCAGCCTATTAACCTGTAATGTGAGAGTGTCCGTGCAGTTTTGGTTCAGAATCACAGAATCACAGCATCGTTTAGGTTGAAAGAGACCTCCAAGATCAGAGTCCAACCTTTGACCAATCACCACCTTGTCAACTAAACCACAGCCCTAAGAACCACATCCAGTCATTTCCTGAACACCTTCAGGGACAGTGACCCCACCACCTTCCTGCACAATTTCTTCCAAGGTTTAACAACCCTTTCTGTGAAGATATTGCTCCTGACGTCCAACTTGAACCTCCCCTGGCTCAGCCTGAGGCCACATCCTCTGGTCCTGTCACTCACTGCCTGGGAGAAGAGGCCGATCCCCACCTGGCTACAGCCTCCTTTCAGGGAGTTGTAGAGAGCAACAAGGTCACCCCTGAGCCTCCCCTTCTCCAGACTAAACACCTCCAGCTCCCACAGCCACTCCTCACAGGACTCATGCTCCAGACCCTTCACCAGTTGCGCTGCCCTTCTCTGGACACACCAGCAACCTCAATGCCTTTCTTGAATTGAGGGGCCCAGGACTGGACACAGGACTCAAGGTGCAGCCTCACCATCGCTGCCCCGGCCCTGCTGGACACGCTAATATGCAACAGAGGCTGTGAGACCAGTGCCCAAATTCAGGACACACGTAACCACAAGTGTGTTGTGAAGAAACCCAGTGCAGCTCCCCATACCATTGCCACCAGTCACATTCCTTCCTTCATTATTATGGCAACAGCATTTAAGCAAATTAAGCTGGAAAAGTCCTACCAAAACCCACAGAAGAGCCCGAGACACTTAACCCGGAACATTTAGACACAGCAAAACCCCCTAACACAGCACCACTTGGAACAAAGAAATGATGGGGGGAGGAGGAAGAGGCTGCTGAACGGAAAAGCTCCCATGAAAGCACACACATGAATAGCAAAGGGACATTTTAATGCCTGCTAGCAATCAAAAAGCTTTCTGCTGACTAAGGGCATGGCTACAGAGCATAATGCACAGCATTCTGCCTGCTGAGCTAAGTTTACATGGCCACACTGTCTCCATTCACTTGGAGCTAAACTTCATGTTACCTCCATACAGTATTTGTGCATTAAATAATGCAGTAAGATTACATTTAAATAACTCTCCAGAAAGGGACTGACTACACAAAACTGACTTACCCCAAATATATCCTCTTTCTTTACACATATACTCAATTTATTAACAACTTATGTTTAGACTTTTGCCACAACTTACCCTGAAAGTCAGAAGAATCATTTGAATTTTATTCCTCATTACATTAAAATACCAAGTTATACCCTGCATTCATTGTACAGTTATTCCTAACAAATTTGATTTTTACCATAAGAATGGAATAGGCACAAACTAATAAAAGCCATTAAGGTCTTTCTTACTCAGGAAACAGCACCACTTTCCCAAGACTCACAACTTGCCCATGACAATGTAATGCCCAAAACGCGCCACTGTTTTCAAAAAGACAGCAAGGAAAGAAAAACAACATCCAAGCCCCACACAATCTGAAAGGCCACTGAAGCCTGCTCCTCTGTTCTGTTACTACCTCTCTATTTATCTGTACTTGAAACACTTAACTGCAAATCTAGCAAAGAACAACCACCAATATCAACATCTCAATTAGCTCTTTTAATTACGATGTTGACATGGAGGGTTTGAACATTCTGGGCTTCTGCTTTTGTGTTAGGTTTTCTGCTTCATGTAATTGCTCTGAAAATATTCTGGTCTGATAAAAGCAGCAGCTAGGAGTTGAGTAGGACTTCAAACAGATTCTTAGAGACTAGTTCAGCCAAAATCCACAAGGCTGCTGCAGTGTTTGAATAATGCTTTGCAATAGCATTCACAAACACATTTTCATTAAATACATTTCTGCTCAGGTCAGAGCTCACCCTTAATAACAGAAAACATCCTGGTGTGACCTCTGAAAAGCAAAGCAGTTACTTAAGGGGAACTGCTGCAGAGAATTAGCTGTATATGAACAATGCATAAAACAAACAGGAAGATAAATACTATGTACTCAGCAGATAATACACAATTTTAGCTTGACAAGCAAAACTGAAATAGCTCAAGAAACTCGAGTGGCCAAATGCACTTCCTTTTAGCACAGAGTCGCAGAAGTACCAAGTAGCTGAAAAAGAATTTCAAAATGTCGTTAATTCAGATAGATCTAGTGGAAAAGCAAGTTTCGCATGTGACCTCAAAACTAGGAAGTACTTAATCCGATCATTCTTATCTTTCCATGTATCTGTATCTTTATTCACAATCTGCTGAAGCTTGCACAGTTCATTCACACTAGAAAAACATAAGGATCAGGAGGAAAAATCAGTCTAAAGGACGAAAACGCACAATACCTCTAATCGCTGTATCCTTCCCTTGAAGAACATGAACAGAGAAGAATTTGGATAAGCAGATTCTTTTTTGGCAAGAATTTCTTTCGCCTCCTTCAATCCTGCCTTGTTATCACTGCCATCAAGGGCAAAAAAGGGACGAACAACTGTGTGGTACCACAACAGAGCTAATCTAAAAGAAACGGAAGAGTAAAATGGATTACAGCTTGTAAACAGAAATTTAAGGGTAACATTCTACACAGACAAACTTTTAAATTATTCTGAATGACAAAGACAGATATTTATCTTTTATTATACAATCTGCCTTTATACTTTAAACACAATACTACTGCCATACATCAACGTACTCCTAAACTGCACCTGAACATACAATTCAGCACACGTTATCCAAAGGCAAGGTAACAATCGAGCTCATAGCATCAAAGCATTTGAGCCTTTAGAACTCTCAGTAGATTTTAGAAAAGAAAAACCCACAGGAAAACTTTGAAAACTAACTCTTCACTAGAGCAGGAAACAAAAAAAAAGGCAAACATACAAACAACCCCAAACCAAAGAAGAAACCCAAAACCAAACAACAAAAAACCAGACAAAAATCAACAAAAAACCCTAAACACACACCAGCACACTCTCTTGATCAATGTGAAAAAGAAATACATCCTGTTTTCAGAAGGGCAGATATTTACATGACCTACATCACTCCTGGAAACAAAGGCAGAGCACAAAGATTTCCACTACGAAGGAGGAAACATTCCCCAAATACATCATTTTTCTCCCCCAGAAAGGAGAAAGATCAACAGGAACATTTAATCCTAAGCTTTTTGAAACAAACAGAAATCCAATTCTTCTCCTGACACAGAAGAGATTTTAGCTCTGCTGCCAAAGTCTCAAAAGTGACACCTGATGGTACCTGCAGTAGGTCCAGTAACAAAAGCATTAATTTTCAGATATTTGTAGATAATGGAATAATAAAGCCATTTATGAAGGCAGTTTAAGTTAGGTCTGGCTAACCCCTCAGTTCTTGAAAAGACCTGAGGGCAGTACAACGCCTTGGAAAAAAGAATACACAAAAAACACTCCCTTAAAAATACTATAAGGAACATCTCATTTTACTGAGATGCTAAACCAAAAAAAAAAGATTTAAAACAATTGAAAACGTTTGGGTTAGTAGTAAGAAAAAATAGCTAAATGAGATCAATGACTCACACAAAGTAGTATGCACTCCACAGCAGAGAATGTAACTCAGGTAAATTTACACAGCCTTCAGGGGGAGCTTTTATTTACTCTGCTGGCATTTAAATTACAGGACACTAGAACTGCAGGTACTGAAGAATACAGCAAAATACTGACCCAAACCCCAAACACATGTAAATAATTAACAGCAGAGATCTCATACATTAGTAAGTGATGAATTTACTAAACCATGGTATGTTAAACAACGAACTACCAGTTTATTTTACCTGCTGTTGTTTCCTTTAAAGCAACATGACTTTTTAGTTTTGACTTTTTCCCAGTTACTTACTTTTAGTACTAAGTTATCTACCAAAGCAATATAGCTACTCACGTAGCTAAAGGGGCCTTCATGTCCTTACTTTCACTTGCATACATCAGTGAGGAAAGCCCCTGTAGGCGGTCTCCAGGAAAACCCAGCAGGTTGATGATTTTGAGCAGGTTTGGGGGCACCATGGATATGCAAAGATGAAAAAGTCCATATCCAAAGCTAACAGCACCTTTCAGTCTGTTTAGCGAATCCTCCGTTACACCTTCTGCAGCAATATGATTATCATTTGCAGCATCAGAAGTCAAGGATTCCTGAGTTGTTTTCTTCTGATATATTTCCTGAAGTGTATTAATGTCCGTATAGCACTTATTGTAAATTTTCCAGGCTTTTCGGAGTATCCACCCACCTTTAATGTATGCTAAAAAATCAAGGAAGAAAAGAAATACTTCAAGGACATATTTCAGAAGCCAAATAGCCTAAGTAGTAACAGCTATTTTCCAACCCCAGGATGCTCTATTTGCAGTAACTTATTGTATAAAGGATTTTGTAATAGCTTCTGCTCCCTCAGAGAGGTTTCGCATGCTGGGCACTACGAATGTCAGTGTGTACAAGCACAGACTTTACAGCAGCACACAACACAAAGGCACCTCCAGTCAGCAATGCAGCACTACAGCGGTCAGAGGGAAAGAGAGAAATCAAAGAACTTAATGCTGGATTTTGCTCCACTACAGAGTGCAGATGAAATGGCTGCACAGCAAACAGAGAGAAGCAAAACTCGGAAGAGATTACACCTCCTCTCTTAAGGCCAAATTGTGTTAAAAGACAGTTGATGGGAAAATACCAAGAAAAGCCTTTCATCCGGGTAAGACAGTAAGATTTTCAACATTATCACTTCCCTGCCCTTCACATGAACACAGTGCCTTACAATTAAGGACGAAAAAAAAAAAGAAAACACACAAAAATTATATAGTTTTAAAGTATTTTTAAGTTGCCTAACTTCCTCAATTTCAAACTTACTATGGGTAGCTGAATTTCCCTAGAAATCTGGTCTTGAGCATTCTCATTTGAGAATGACAGCATTCTCAGTCTGTGATCTTTATAGCAGGGTAAAAAAAGGCCTGACATCAAAAGATGAAGATGTTCAACTTGCCTATTTACACAGCAATCATCTTTGTTCTAAGCACACCCTTGAATAATGATAAGTGTTAAACATGAAACAAATGGAGGATATCCTTGCACACATTAACTGTAAAAACAGACACCAGCATTTTGGCTGTGACAGAGCCCTGAGAGCCAGGAACTGCAGCGACAAAGACTAACTAAAAATAAAATAAAAACATAGTTATAGCAGCAGTGTTCTAAACAAATATAGCCAGATTTGCAAAGATCAGTGTTATAACTAACGCCAGAATTAGACCATAACAGGTGGGTTGTGTCAAAGAAAAGCAAGATGCTATTAATACCAAACAACTCTATAAAAGCCTTTGATGCCTTGGACAAAAACCCTCCCAAATCACAAAAAAACCCCAACATTTCTAAAGAAAGTAACATCACAGGCTAGACTACCTCTTTTTGGATTCTTGTTTTATAAGGAGGCTAGTTTGAATATGACTCTTGTTATATGATGAAGCTAGCTTGACAGTCTTGAAAAACTGTACTGAGACTGTAAAATTTGTATTCTCAGTTATGACAGATGGGTTTTGTCAACATGAACTTGGAAGTATTAAAAAAACAATAAATCCTCTCTCCTGAGATGCATATAAAAGCATAAGAATTAAAAATGGACCCCCCACCATGATTCAGCTGCATTACAGGACTTACATTACCCCCAGTTTTAAGCGATTAGGTCACTTTTCGGCTGCAGAGAGTACTTTAAAAGTTACGTGGTTCACCACAAGATGAATGCTCATACAACTACGCAGAGCAATGCAGCACACAGGTAATAAGAAACCCCCACATTTTACTTATCCTACACATACTGATTCTGACCAGAGCTAACCACTGTGTTCAATGCAAGCAATAAACGGAGAAGATGTGGTACGGTGAAAAAAAAAGTAGAGTTTTACACTTCCGTTGGTGTGCTGTCATTTAACAGTTCACTAACAAAGCAGAACCATAATTAATATGATAGTGATGTACCAACACAAGGAATTTCTGACTTTTTAGACATAAAAATTAAATCAAGCCAAATCACTGAGCTGACTCCCCAGCATGAGAGCAGTCAGACCCATGACAACAGTGGTAGATAGCAAGAAAAGGTAGTTCAGTATTGCCATGGGAAGCTAATGTCATTTGCTCTGCCAACAACTTTATGATGAAACTATTTCTAATACATCCACAAGGGTGGAAAAGAAAATATAAAATGTGTTAAGCATATGAGAAACCAACTTGCGTGGCATCATATGCTTCTTGTCAAACTGTTCCAGGAAGAAAAACACAAGGAATTTTTCACCCATCCACTGATCAAAAAAACCTGTCTCCTGGAGGTTTTTTGTGAAATTACATTCATTTCAATAATCTGGTTGCTATTTCTGTACGGAAATACAATAAAAAAAAAGAACGTATATACATAAACAGAAAGATAATATCCTTTAAAACACAAAATAATGGATCAAATAGCTCAGCAATGTCAGTAACTAGCAGTCACTGAGTCATTTAGCTGCTTGGAATTTTCACTAAAGATTTCAAGTATATTTTTTACTCAGTAGAATAACCCAAATATACTGCATGTTCTGCAATTTTTTGCTACCCACTTCAGTTCTCTGAGCTGCAGACAAGAGAGAAAGGGAACAGACACCACCTTCAGTTACAGCATCCAACCCAGTTATACAGCTGCAGAACACATACTGAAACAAGGGAAAAAAGCTTCAAGAGGGAGGGAAAAAATAACCACCACAAACAAAAACCCAGAACTGCATCAAAAATAGCAAGAAAGCCCTTCTGCAGCACAATACACAAAGCAGACAGAAATATCTCCTGAATTTCTGCTAGCTAGAACCAAACACATTCTTGATGCCATAGCTTGGAATAAAACAAGTCTGCACATCACAGAAAGCATTACATCCTTGACTGAAAATCTTAAGTCTTATTTTAAATAATCTGAATGCTATTTCCCCATTTCCTTTCAGCTAATCAGCAGAGTTTTCAATATGGTCTGTCTGCCATCTCTCAGTCTTCACTGATTTGGTAGGCACCTGAGATACACCTTCCATACGACCTTGATCACGTTTTCTACAAACTCACGGATCAAGGCATGTTCTAAGATTGTGCAAGAGATGCAGGAATGCAAGAAAACATCAGAAACAGCTCCGCAGTTGAAAGGAGGAGTTTGTATTCAACACAACAGGATTACCCTCTTTGGCATGCAAGGACACACTCTGGTGACCAGAGAGTAAGAACTGAATCAGCAGTTCCATGTTCAGCACACTCATTTAAAACTGCTTTCATTGGCAGTTTGTCACCTCCCTCAATTGTCATGAACGGAATACATATGGAACATCAGGGTTTTCCCAGTGGCCTGGATTTAATAGCCTCTTTTACCTTGCTGGCCACAAAGCACACAAAAGCTACCCAACTTTGTCCCAACACCTCTATGATTACATGCAAACTTGTCTAAGGAGAACCAATTGAATATGATTATCAGTATGAAAAAAGCAAAAAAAGCCCTAATTTGTAGCAATCAATCTCATTTTCCACAACTAACTACACAAAGGTGGAATACCTCTGTAAGTGCACCAATCTTGGAATGTTTCAAATGCAACTGTGTTCCTTCTTACAAAACAACTATTTTTACTGATAGTCATATGGCAATTTTATGATCAAGCTTTATTAAAAAGATAACATGTTATAATGAATCTAAACACGAAAGCCCCAGCACACCTGATAACTCTTGTTTTACAAACGAGAGCACAGCCAAGTAGACTTGACAGTCTGCTACAATTATTTGTCTTTGTAGACGATCAATCATGGATAGAGTAGATTTTCGTCCATCAACCTGTTTGGAATATACAAACAGAGAGAACAGGAAAATATTAACAAAGATAATACACAGTACTTGTCTAAATCTGGGAAATAAAAAACCCCAAATTAACTGCAAGTGGTAGTATTGCTACGAAATTAACTCAGCATTTTGAAGTTCAAATCTATGCTAAAATTTCTCCAACAGAGAAGCAAAATCTCACTTAACAGAGAAATTTTACACATATACTACCAGTTACTTTTCCCAAGGTTCTACAACAGTCAGAAAAGATCTAAATTTCATTTAATTATTACAAAATGCCTAAGACACATAATTAAAAGCTGCTAGATAGGAAGAGCACAGAAAAGGGTGTATGACAAGTGGCAGGGAAAATACAGTGCCTCTTAAGAGCAGAGAGTTAAGTACAACAGGTTCAACACTTTTTACCAGGCAAACTAAATACTAAAGAGAAATGGCTTCTTTTTCTGCTGTGCTTCTGCTGTGTCACACTAGGCAGGCTGCTCACTAGACGCTTCTATATAACTACTTTAACTTGCTCAGAATCTCCATGCTTTATTCTTCCTTTATTATTTAGAATGAAAAATCTAAAAAAGGAAGGAAAATTCCCTAGGAATATGCCTGGCTCATAGCAATCTGCAGCCTCAACATCATAACTTTGGAACATTAATAGAGCATGGATGAATTAAAGCTAGCCTGAATTAGACAGACTACAAGCTTCCTGAAATAATTTTAGTAGGTCACAAATTTTACATGTTCAGAAAACAATTACTAACATCAACACAACCTGACACTTTAGAAGACACTTTACTCACCTGAGACTGAGTATTTTAGAACAATTAGGAAATCCAACAAAATATTCAACTTAATTTCCAAATTTATTATTAATCTCAACTGCTCTTCACATACCAAGAATCATCTATTTAAGACACAAAGAGGACAGAAAGGAAGTTTCCAGAAAAATTTATTCAATACACAGATTATGTTCTTACATTCTTTTTAATTTTATTCTTGATTGTTTCTATAACTCCAGCTTCTTCACTTTCACAAAGTTTCTCTGTAGCCTTTAAGTCATCACATGCCAGTTGCATTTTCTCCTCTTCAAATGTCATCATGGCATTCTATCAAAAACCAAACACATTTGAATGATAAAAACCACAAATACTTTTATTTCTACAAAAGCTGTAGGATAGCAAAGTTTTCATAAAAGCTTGACAACAAAACTTTTTTAAACTGAAGTATTAATATACACACATCAGTACAAATCTTTGTAAAACAGAAACACCAAACTAGAAAATTGAATACTTTACCAAAATTTCAAGACAAAACAACTCAGAACACACTAAGTGCTAACCTCCATCTTAGACCTTCATATATAGTCAAACTGAATGCACTATCACATTACTTTAAGCAGAAGAAAAATTCCTATAAATTAATTTCCAATTTTTGTTACGTAAGATATGATCTGCATCTGTGCAGGTGTCTGCTTTTATGTAATTCATTCATATAAATAAGAGGTCTCCAAAGTCAGTAACAACAAACTAACAATAGCCACAGTCCTACATAGGTAAGAAGAAAAAGAAACCACATCTGACTCCAACTACTGCTGAACCAACTGAAAAAAAAAAAATTCAGGACAAGTAACTTCTTTTCTTGGTGCTTATTAAACAAAAGCTCTGAATGACACAGGCACACCAAGTGCTGCTGCTATATTTAGAACAGCAACTAAGCAAGATACTTTCAAGATCCTCCGATGCTGCACAGTGGTGTTGCACTGGTTCAGCACATCAATTCAGATAAGGAAGCCTGAGAGATTCTCTTTCCTTCCTCCCCTCCACTGACTTAAAAGGAAGCATATGCCCCAGGAGGTTTCCTAACCACTGTACTTTTCCATACTGCATACTAGAGAGCATTCTTATTTATTTCATTCACAAATCATGTATTTCCGACATATAATAATAAATCCTGTTTTTCAAGAGAGGACTACCACAGATAATTTCTGGTGAGATCTAAGATGAAGCAGCAGTCAGAACAAGGACAGTCTAAAAAACAAGATCCAAACACTTTCTAATACACCTGCTCAGTTTTTATACATGGCATTATAATTTCTAATATATTATATAAATAAAAAGCATTTAACAAACCCAACTTGCTCATTACGACTTTTTAGTCAATCAATATTCTCAGTTCTCATCTATCCAAAATGGAAGCAATGTAAATGGATTGAATTAACAATTTTCACCCTGAAGTACGGATGGAGAAATGTTCAATAGCAAATGTTACCAGAAAAACAGGCATTCATGAGTTTTATTTCAATCACATAAATAAATAAATAACTCCACTGCACACTTAAGAGAACTTTTTATTATGGCTCTGTTAATGGAACACATAAATATTTAATATATTTAAGAAGCTGAATGGCAGAACCTTTACTTTCTATTTAAACCACATGAGTAAACAAGCTTTACACAGCATAATGCCTTGTTCTCTAGCTATACTTAAGCAAAAATTTCGGAAAAAATTAGTCCCAGAAAAAGAAACTAATTTAGAGTATTATGAACACACGCATGCACATACAACCACGAACCCCACAAGATGTATACTCTGTGCTCTTATCTACTCACCAAAAAACTGACAAAACTGGCTCCAAAACTCATTAATGGGCTATGGTTTCTGTAAAGAAAACAAAAAATAGTTACTATATTTCTACGTATTTCCTGTAATAAAGATCCATATGGAATTTCTTGGGTTTAGCTTGTAATGTTTGTAAATAAATCTTGGTGGGTTTTTTGCATCAAGTTACAAAGACATCTGCAAGACGTAATGGAAACAGAAAACCAAAAGCTTCATATCTTTTACTATACTGAATATATCTTAAAAAAAAAATTCAGGTATTAAGACACAGATATTTTAAGAGAAACCACTGCCAAAAAAATACCTTCAGTTCGGGTCAAAAGAAAAAGCTACAGAAAATTTAAAATCTGCCAATTCTACTCTCCTCTTGTGATCCATCACTATGACTTTGTCCTAGCAGAGAAATGTTAACTAGTTCTATTAAGAAACTCCCATTTCCATCTGTTTCTATGAACTTAAGTTAACCTACCCACTAAAAAAATGCATCTACTACATAATGAAGTTGCTGAAATACAAGGTTCTTAAAAGGCTTATGGATTCTGAGCTCAAAACAAAACAGATACAAAACCATATCTTACTACACCGTGTGGAACAGCTTTAAGATGCTTCACCTACTCTGTTCACCGGGCTATTCCCAAGGGGTGAAATCACAGCTAGATCAAAAAATTTGGGCAACCAAAACCTTGATAATGCATCGGACAGGTTTCAAGCTTCAGGACCACTGTAGTCACATAGACCATGAGGTCCGTACAGTAATGCCACACAGAAGAAAAAAGAAAATTAAAATGTCAGGACCTCAGTGGTCCACACTGTTCAATGGTGGGCTGTCAGGTTATATAAAAACACAGACTTCCAGGATTTAAGAAGTATAATTTAGGCTACAGAAACATATACTGCTACAGTAAAGCACTTAATTTGTTTTCAACTTTATTCTACAAGCATTATACTAAAGCAGAGTTTTAAAGTAGCATAGGTACTTGAAAAACATGGAGAAAGAACTATATTGCTAAAACACAAATTTCCAGTAGTGAACCTGTATTATATAGTACAAGAGTAGAGTTTGGCTGTTTGGTTTTTTTTCTTAAAAAAAAGTAGTCAGCAATGTTTCCCCCACACACACACCTTTCCTCCCTTCGATTTAGCATAAATATCTAAAAGCAAGGCCATGAACAAGAATAATGAGAAGGGAAAACAGGGAAGACAAACAAAGCATGTTGTAACAGGAAAAACCTTCCTTTTTATATACATTGCTCAATTCTGGATATTCACCTAAATGTAAGATCAATACAACTCGTCACATTTTTCCATTATTTTTTTTCCAAAGGAAAAATAGGTTGGGTGCTTCCCCCATTGTCAGCTGGCAACAAAGAACAGCTGCCAGTAAATGTCTCTGCTACTCAGTACCTGGACTGTGCTCCCCCGGCAGCTGTGTTACACAGGGCAGCAGCAATCAGCCACACAAATTGCACTTGCTGCAGCTGGCACTTGCAGCACGAACTCCTGCAGCAGAGGGCACGTGGCTCCCCTATACTCCCTTTTTCAACTCATGAGGCGTGTGGGACCATTCAGCAGCCAGTCCTACCACCATACTCCCAGCACAACCTTCACCACACGTTTCAAGGTCACACCTGCATTATCAACACCCAACTGATCTAAAACTGCAGAACAGATCGCACAACATCACACAGACCATTTTTACGTCCTTAAGTATGAAGTTGCATTTACACCATTCTTCAAGAAAGCTCAGAAATAAACCAAATGTTTCATTTTTGCATTTCATCAGACCTGCGTACACAGAAAGCAAGCAGTTCTGGGGAGTTAAACAACGTTAAAATCATGTTAAAAACTGAGGCAGCTAACTACAGTTGAGAGCCAAATGGTCTTTAAAGACTACAAAATAAACTGAGGCAATGAAAATTTGCCCAAGTATTCTAATGTATATCTGTCTGAGTACAGCTGAGTTTTTTCCCCAAGCACATACTTATCTTTTTCAACTCATCTTTCAAAACTGCTTCCACACTTGCACCCTTGACACTCACTGCTACTTTCGTTCTTAATTCACCCCCCACAATCAAAGATGAAACAACAACAAAAAAATCAAGAGCCATATCATTATTCCATTCTGAAATTATCAGTAGCTATAATACATGAGGTAAATGTCACAGATCAGTTCTTTCTAACTTTCAGTCACTCAATCTATAAAAAGCACTGCCATTACAGCACATATGGGCTGTAGCACAAAAGGACCCTGAAGCAAGAAAACACGATGCATAATATTATCCTAAGTCTGGGAGGCTTCTGTTGAGACCACGGAGTTTGGCAATCAAAACATCAAAACTTTACTGTAGGAGTTCCCCACACAGAGTTTGTGTCATGACTAAAGAAAATAAGGAACACTTCTAGCACATTCCTAAATAGTCACTGGGTAGAGACTATAATTGCAGCTTTATGGAGGATCATTTAATAAGGTAATGTCAGTGTTTAAAATACCATTTTAAACAACAACCATGTTATGATCTCAGTTAATTATAATTAAATTTTCCAACAGTTCAAGGCTGTCTTTTCATTGAGAGCTAGGAAAAACGTTTGCAGTGGCACAGTACTGTCCCAGTAAAAACTGAGGTGTGACTAATGATGACAGCAGGATTCTAGGAAAAACACAATCTCACAAAAAGCTCAAGCTCCTTGCAAGTGACCTTCAGCTTCAGACATGACTTTTCACCCTTTCTGACAGACTCCAAAGTTGTTAAGAAACAAAAAAAAAAGGCAGAACGTGAGAAGACACTAACGGCAAACCAAGGGCCCCATCAATGCTGACAGGAGCTACAGAATCTAATACAAATTAACACCAGGACACTGCACTACCCAAGTTGTCATCATAACTTCGAAAGCAATAATCTCCATTAAGTAAAGAAAAATCTCAAGACTTTTAATTAGCTCAAAGATGAAAGGAAAAAAAAGAAATCAGTCTCCAGACATATTTTGCAAAACATGGCTTGCACTTCACCTACGAAACTAGGACTTGGAAGGCATCTTTTTTATAAGAAACTGTGTTATTAACACCATCACTGCAAGATTCCACAGTTAAAGGTCCTATGTATCAATAAAGTTGGCATAGGGAACTAAATTTAAGTCAAAAACTTAAGAGCACTGAAGTAGAACTTTTTTCCAGACATTACATAAGACATTGCTTCTCCCAGTAAACCCCAACTGATTTGCCTCATTTCATAGCATATCTTTAAGGTATTAACTTGCTTTCAGAAGAAAGGTGTTTGCTATGCCCCATTTCCACACATGATGATAACATTGAGGGGTCTTAAGCCTTGGTTTAATAATGCTGAGATAATACAGCCCAGTTTCAAAATAAAAAAATACATCAGAACTGAAGCATATAAAAACAAAAATATCAATTCCTTCTTGGTATTTTCTTTTTTTTTCTACAGCTATTTCCAAGACACCATTTCAGTTCTTCACATCAGCTTCTAAACTACTACAGCCTAGCTCAGGCTTAAATTCAGAGTAATGTAATTAACTTGCCAACATTTCCTCACCGTTTTTCTAGGCATTGCTACTTTAACTACAGTCCACTAAGAATTCCAGTCATCATGCTGAGAGTGATGCTCAAGTTGAAACAAAACAAACTAATTTTGTTCACAAAGTGGGAGAAAAAAGCAAAATTATATAATTCATCTAAGTTCACAGATAAATATAGATGCAGCAACTGAGTATTTTAAAACAAGGCAGAAAAATAAGTAAGTAGAAAGGTAAAGATTTTACTGCATCAACATACAAATCCTTTGGCATTATTCCATCACAGATTATTCTAACATGTGTTCTAAAAATTGTTTGTGAGACTACAAACATGACAGATGCACATAAGTACACCTCTCATCCAATACTGGTATATGAACTACTCATGGTAATGTAAGTGGCATGGAAGCATTACAGTATTAAATCACATTGAGAACTGCAAATATCAGATCTAGGTTTAGTTTACATTTCATACTCAGCCCAAATTTGTTTTGTTAAAGAAACCCTTAGCACACATTTCTATTTTCACTAGAAACACACAACCAAAAGAGAAATTCAGGAATATAAAAATAATTCAGTGGTCCTGTTCTACCCAGTTTTCATCAGATTTGTTTTGTCCTTTAGCAAATTAATGGGCGATTGTTTTGCTCTAACTTCAGGCTGTGAACTTTAGATGCACAACATCAAAATACTGGAGATTAGGAGAAGAATTTTCAGTTGCATCTTTACTTTGAAAACTAGTTACCAAGGTGAGAGACAAGCCAGTTATAATCTACCAGCAGATTTGTACTAACTCTCCACTTGCACTCTCTGAATCTGTAAGAACTGGGGACTTCAGCAAAACCTTTTTTTTCAACCAAAATTACTGACCAAAATTACTTCCATGACAAACTATGGCAGCTTAACTGACATCATGTAACTTCTTTACCAACTCAGAGTTAACATCTCCTGAAGTAATTTAAAACAAAAACATATCCATCCTATCACAACAGCCTGAAATACTTTACTAGAAACAGCAGATCAAGGAGTGGGTGCACTAACGAGAGTAAAAAGTCTTTACAGCATTTGTATCTTTCACAGAATTAATTTGTTTGGTGTTAAAATAAGATCTACTTACTATCACACCTCTCCTGCCATCTCCACCAAATCTGACTTCTAACCTTTGAGTTATACACCCAGCTTTTAGTTTACTTTCTTCCCTTGGACTTCGAGCCACCAGCTACTGCTCCATATGACAAACAGATCTCTCAACCTCCCTCCACCCTTTCTACCACTTCTTCTAACAACACCACCTGTCTCTGTCATGAAGGCCACAAAACTAAGTATCACATTAAATGTGATCATCTCTGTATACCCAGCTCTTGGAAGATTTAAACTGCAAAATGCTTAAAATATTTCTGATCTATCCACATAGCTGGAAAACTGATGCTGGTTTTATGTGCATCGCTATTCCTATTACTCTGCCTAGCCTTGAGCAATGAAATCTTACCTCACTGAGGCAGACACTGAGAATATTACTACTAAAAATCACTTCCCTCGTAAATAACTCCCCTTTCTATACATCCATCTAGCAGCTGCTCCTCTGCCTACCGCTGCACAAACAAAAGCATACAACAATCAGGTTGCTAGCAGGGCACTCACGATTTATTCTCACGCTGCCAATCCAGATGCTATCATCCTCTGCCCAACCGACTGACGTCAGCCCCTGCTCTGCTGGCCTTATCTTTAGAGAAGCTACTGCAGCATCTCCTATATCAATTTTTGCTCTTAAGGTTCCTTTGCTGAGCTACCTAAGCAAGAATTTCAGCAGTGATTAGACAGCCCATACATGGGCCATAATCTACCTACGGATCAATGCTGGCTTAATGTCACCTTGTCTCAACTTGCATTTGGGTCAAAAGTATTTTGTGCCACAGACAGCATTTAAAATTGGTAATACGAGGTTCAAATGCCTATCCATAATGGAATTACTAAGTCCATTACTAAGTTTGTGTCTCTGTTAATACACATAATGTAACACATCAACTTTAAATTTTGGTTTTTTAAGCAACCATAGTAAGCTTTTTTCTCATTTGCTCGTGCTTCCAGTTCTTCTCCATGTTATGCTTTACCCTAGCAGGTTGTACAGCATGGCTTTCTACACTGGCCCCATTGTTTAAATCTTCACACATTTTGTCTTAGAATCACATTTGTCTGTATAATCTTCATTTTCTTCTGTGGATATTACCATATTTTACACATTTTACTTGTCATCTTGTACCACTTCTCTTTCCATTCAGATGGAAGTTGGAAACTTTACCAAGCCTTCTCAGATGTTAGAGTCGTTCACGCAGAGTCAAATGTTTCTTTGGTAGGAGACACAAGATTGTTGGATTTCTCATGAGAAAATAGCCCTGATCTCATGATTTACGCCCTGGCAGCCAGGAGGGCCAACCACGTGTCCTGGGGTGCATCAGGCACAGAGCTGTCATCCAGTCAAAACACAGGGGCAGCCTCACCTCGTGCCCTGTGTGCAGTTTTAGGCACCACAATATAAGAAAGATGCAAAGCCATCAGAGAGCATCCAACGGAGGGCCACAACGTGGTGAAAGGCCTTGAGGAGAAGCCATATGAAGAGTGGTTGAGGTCACTCAGCTTGTCCAGACTGGAGGAGACAGAGAGGAGACCTCACTGCAGCCTACAACTTCCTTGTGAGGGCAAGAGGAGGGGCAGGCACTGATCTCTCTCACAACCAGTGACAGGACCCATGGGAATGGCACGAAGCTGTGTCAAGGGAGTTTTAGGTTAGATATAGCAAAAAGGTTTTTCACCCGGAGGGTGTTTGAGCACAGGAACAGGCTCCCCAGGGAAGTGGTCGCAGCACAAAGCCTGCCAGAGTTCAAGCAGCATTTGGATAATGATCACAGGCACATGGTGTGATTCTTGGAGTTGTCCTGTGCCAGAAGTTGAACTCATTGATCCTGAGGGGTCCCTTCTAACTCAGGATATTCTATGATTTGACAATTTATATTCTGAGTCAACACTCAGCGAAAAACTCCTGGTTTTATTAAACACAGTCCTCTCTCCTCTTAGCTGGAGGAAGTTTTTAAATAATTTTTGAATTGCAAATACTCTTAAGAAGTGAAGAATCAGCAAAAAAAAAAGTTCTTTTGACAGTTTTTTTTCTTTCTTATATGCTTAGAAATCCACAAAGCTACAAGGGGAAAAAGAACACTCCAGTTCCAGCTTTCCTGCTAGTGTCAGGGGGTTCACCAAAACAACGTCATCCTGCTGCCTGAGGGCTCCATCTCCACTGCCTATGTCCTTGGTTAACCTCCATCTCTCTTGCAGCTTCCACAGGTACTCAAAAGTTTAAACTGATGAGAACTATGACAGAGCCAGCATTGTTCAAGCTGAATAGAAAGATTGGTACCTGACAGTTCCAAATATGAGTTAGCACTGAGGGAACCTAACACGGCTACAAGCACTAAAGACAGTGGGGTTGTCTTGTACAGATCTATGAAAATATTACATCCATGGGTATCTGATTCATGTTCAGCAAGTAGAGGATCTGGACTTCTAAAAAAAACTCATGAAAAAGCATACGCAGGATATAGACACTACAGGTAGATAATTTTTCAAACACTACTATCTTCCCTCAAGTACAATTTAAAACAAAAATACTCACAAACAACACCTGACAAATCATTAAGTGCTTTAGTGTGATAGTCAATGCAGTTCCAACTACATGTTGTATCTGGCACACAACTGACTATTCATCTGACTTCTTCAGATTCTCTACAGAGTACATATTCTATACATATGAGCTCTAACCACGGAAGAAAAAATACCTCTCCCATGTCCAATACAGAAAAAATGGTTCTATGGCACATAACATCAAAGTACCACCACTCTTCACAGGAAAGACTTCACTGGTGTGGATATGCATAGGAAACACAGCTGCAATTCCAACCCTGGTTCCCTCAAGGACTGCATTATGACCAGCTTTCAAATATGACTGATTTTAGGCTGAGAGGTCAGCTTTCTAGAAGATGCAAAAATGCAGACGAGCGAAGAAAAATACATCCTTCCTGTTTTGGAGACAAGGTTGCCTACTGTCCCATAAAGACAGAAGCATTCATTTGAATTCTTCACAACATCTTTCAAGTGGCAAATGAATTAAAAATTGAAGTAACAAAACGCAGAATCAAAACCAGTAGTTTTCTAAGAAATGGTTTTAAGTCGTTTAAGTGATGTGGCTACCAAAACAGAAGTTTTACTGAGTAAGTATCTCCATTCTTCACTTCTACAATTCATTAATAACTGTTAAGCTTCTGAAACAGACCTGAACTACCTGCATAGGCAGTAGTTTAGAATTAACACTTTCTACAAGAAGGGTCACTTGAAATACAGACAACACACACTCACATCAAGTTAAAAAAACCGCATTCCATCAGACATCTTTGACCTCTAGTACCATAAATTACAAGTATCTGTATTAAATTATGGAGAGCTTCTATATCCTCCTCGTTTGGCTTACCAGCCCCATTTAGGATGGGTTCTATTTCGTAATTCCAAGCACACATCTACAAAAACTACTCATTAAGACTGCAGGCAAAGAAACATAAAACAGCACTGCATAAGTCCTTGCAAAAAGAACACATTCAAGACAAACATAGAACCAAAAACTATTAAGAAAAACAGGTGGACCTCACTGCATGTGTCTCCAGAATTCAGGTTTATAGGAAGTTGAGCATACTTTGCTGTATCTTCTCTCCTGTATGAAATGCAAACTTTCAACATACAGTAATCTGCTATTCAATAAGGGTTTATTAGTTCACAGCAAGAGGAAGCCTGCTACAGATTTTGGGATGAAGGACAACATTTTTAAATGACTGTGAAAATCTGCAGCCCAAGAGAGCAATTATCCATTTATGAACCATACACTATTAATCTTAAGAAGGGATTCCTATTTATTCCTTGCAGGTGGTGTTTAAAAGCCAGGATCAAAAAGTATACTGAACTCAGAGGCATTTCTTGATAAAATCAAACCAAGAAGAGCCTGCACCTGGCAAAAAAGATTGGCGCATTTCTGCATTTAAGATATCTTCAGTAATAAAACCTTCTAATAACCAAGAGAACAGTTTGCAGAAGAAATCATTAATCACCCTTTAAAGGGAGGATTAAACTGCATTTTGAGAACAGGAATCTTAACAATTTACACTACTTTAAAATGTAAGAAGCATCACATATTTAGAATTCCTAGACTACTTCCAGATTCACGCTACTGAAAGAAAGCAATAGCACAACACAAGCAAAAGTGGAGGAGAGGAAACCTCACTGAGTGTTCCTTAACCGGCACCTTAAAAAAATTACACAACACAAAAGCAAGCAAGCAACCAAAACCAACAGGTTCCTTAGATACACAGAACAACTGAGGACTTCAAAAGAAAGAAATACTTATGAAGTAACTCACAGGGTGCAACCTCCCACGGCATAGACATGGCAATTATGGACGGGGTTTAGTGGTGGTCTTGGCAGTGCTGGGTTAAGAGCTGGACTTCATGCTTATGCATGTGAGGAATGCAGAACTGGACCTTGCTTGTCACCTACAATATTCCAGTTACTTCTACTAACCTTGTGTGTAACTTTGTGTTCAGTACTTTGTTACACAGCACTATCTACTAGAGAAAATATGACACATTTAATATTAACCTGTTGCAGGTACTCATGTTATTCCATTGTTAATATTAAGGGGAATGTTCTTAATCTGCCTTACTCCCTGCACTCTACTTCCAACCCTCCTTTCTGTAAACAAGATTTAAATACATAAATACACCATCACTATGAAGTCCTATTTTAAGCCAACCAAAGTCTTTTTTAATCATACAGACAACAGCATTACAGCACATATTAATTATTTAGAACGTATGCGCAATTACAGCAGCTCAAGCTTGAGTGGAAGACATTAGTCCTAAGAAAAGAAGCAAGGAGAGGTAGGGGCAACCTCTTCTTTAAGCCTGACTTACACAGCTGCACTAATGCCATTTCTACCAGATGCCTACTTAACGCAGAAACCTAGACATGATGTATGTGGGGATTACGAACATAATCTTACAGCCCAAAGATAATCACAGACCTTTCGTTGCTATCCATTTTGTAGGCTGAAGACCGCATCAGACCACACAGGAGCACCGGAGCGAAAACCCCCCAGGACACATCTCCAGCCACACACACCAAACGCAGCCAGTGCTACCGAGGGACCCCTACTCAGCCCTTCTCCGCCCCCCCAACAGGGCGCCAGACACCCCCACCACAGCACACCACACACCACCTCCGAATCCTTGTGGCCAAGCAGGCTAACAAAATCCTGGGATGCATTAGGGAGAGCATTGCCAGAGGTTGAGAGATGTGATCCTGCCCCTCTACTCAGCCCTGGTGAAGTCACATCTGAAGTGCTGTGTCCAGTTCTATGTTCCTGAGTACAAAGGAGCAATGGAGCTCCTGAAGTGGGTCCAACAGACGGCAGTGAGGATGGCTGAGGGACTGGAACATCTCTCTTACAAGCAAAGGCTGAGGGAGTTGGGCCTGTTCAGCCTCGACAAGAGATGACTGAGAGGGGACCTCATCAGCGGGTATAAGTATCTAAACAGGAGTGTCAAGAGGATGGAGCCAGGCTCTCGTCGGTGGTGCCAAGCAGTAGGACAAGAGGCACCGAGCAGAAACTGATGCACAGGAAGTTCCACCTGAACTTGAGGAAGAACTTCTTTACTGTGTGCGTGACCCAGCACGAGAACAGATTGCTCAGAGAGCTTGTGAAGTCTCCCTCACTAGCGGTAGTCAAGAACGGTCTGGGGACAATCCTGTGCTATGTGCTCTAGGATGACCCTGCTTGAACCAGGTGGTTGGACCAGATGACCCACGGCGGTCCCTTCCAACCTGACCCATTCTGTGATTCTGTAAAACACGCGTATTCTTTCCCCATGAGAGCGCTCACCGAGACAGGGACCGACAGCACCGACCCTCCCCGCTGCGAGGGGCCGGGCAGGGCGAGGCTGCCCGCGCCGGGGCCCCCTGCGCGCCCCACGGCCCCGCCGCCCGCTCACCTCCCGCCCGCGGGGGCGGAGGGGCCGCGCTGCGGGCAGGGGCCCGGGGAGCGGGCGGCGGAGGGGCGGCCGGGACTGACCTGTATTTCTTGAAGAGCTGGTCGGACTCGCGGAAGCCGTTGTTCAGCAGCATGTTGATGCCAGCCAGAGCCAGTTCCGAATCCTCGATGGGTAGCGGCGCTTCTCCGTCCTCCCGCTGCTCCGAGCCGGCCATGACGATGAGGAGGCAGCGGGACCCAGTCGACCCTTCC